>JAWWTY010000077.1:1414989-1435238 GCA_035222235.1 Margarornis squamiger
AGAAGGAGAAGGAGAAGGAGAAGGAGAAGGAGAAGGAGAAGGAGAAGGAGAAGGAGAAGGAGAAGGAGAAGGAGAAATAAAAAGCCCCACATGATGATTGTATTGTATCAGCACGCCAACATCAGGCTGTGGTGGAAATTCCTTCCTCACCCTCATGCCTGCCCTCCTGGCTTTCTGTCTTCCCTTGGAGCCAGTGGTTACTGGAACCACCAATCCCATATTTTTTCGGGCCAAGTCCTCTCCTGTGTCCACCGAGCCCCAGGGCCTGGAGGGGAAAGCCGAGGCTGGAAAAGCCATGTCAGCAACATTTGCATAGAAAGCTCGTTCCCTCCCTGCACTAATGATGATCCCTGCGTTAATTAATGATGATCCCTGCGGGAGCGCCGGGGCTGCTCTCCCGGGCAGCGGAGAAAGGGGAGCAGGAGGAGGAGGAGGAGAAAGGAGGCACCGAAGTTTAATGGCAATGAAAGTGGCCCTGCCAGGGCATTTCATTCCATAAGCGGGATGGTTTCGTGCGAGGGAATGCGGGGAGCAGGCGGCTCCAACCGGGCATTGGGTACCTGGCGGGGTCGGGAACACGCAGGGGATGTCCCGGGCATGGGCAGCTTTTCTGCTCCAGCCTTTGCCCAGCTCCGCTCCGGGGGATTAAGGAATTCACCCCGCGGCTTGCAGGGGAAAGCCTGGCTAAGGCAGAGCGCTGCGAGAATGCGAGGAGTTCAGCTCGGGATTGCTCCGTAAAGGAACGGCAATGAAGGCAAATTGCCGCAGTTAAAAAGCAAAAGGCTCCGTATTTCTGGAGAGCACGGGCTGAAGGGCTTGTGAAGAAACGCTGCTGGTTTCTGGGGTATTTCATGTTTTCAAATCCAGCCTCCCAACACACACAAACACTTTCTCTTCCCTCGAACCTTTCACTCTGCAGTGAAATTGTTATTACTATGAATGTAGTGCCTGGTGTCCTTAGTTAACTGAATTATAAATGTAGAAAGTGATAACTTTACATATCTATGTCTCTACCTATCTTTATGATAAATTTATATATATTATCACACTGACCAGCACCTTTTTTTTCCTCCTTAAGGCAAGAAAACAGATGCACCAGCACTTGACTCTCCCAGAAGTACCTCCCCAGGTTGGGGGGACCAAACCCTTTTCAAAGAGCACTGTGGTGGTCAACAATCTTCCACAATTAATGTCAGACTTGTGAAGTAACATCTCCACAAGCTAAAAAAGCACCCTAAAGGTTGAGCTGGAGCCTGGAAGTGAATAGACATCCTCCCTCCTGCTGATGTTGCTTCAAGATTCACCATTCCCCCAGAGAGTGGTGGGCACTGGCCAGGCTCCCCAGGGCAGTGGGCACGGCCCCAAGGCTGCCAGAGCTCCAGGAGGGTTTGAATGATCCTCTGGGGCACAGGGTGGGATTTTTGGGGTGTCTGTGCAGGGCCAGGGATTGGACTGGACGATCCTTGTGGGTCCCTCCCAGCTCAGGATATTCTGTGATTCTGTGATGGTTCATGATGCTTGAAGAACAGGCAGCAAAGGGGAGTCTGGCTGGATAATCCAGTGGTTAGTGGTCTCTGCTGAAGGCCCTTTTATCCAAGGATAAATGTCCCTTGTAGAAATCTCCCAGAGAGCTGCTCAGAGCAGGAAAATTGTTTATGATCTCAGTTTTTCACTATTTATAGCCCTAATTGAGCCCCGAGCACCTCCAGCATCCATTTTTTGTTATTTCCATGGGACAAGGGTAGGTATCACCTGCAGTTCTGGCTCTGGGAAGTTCATTCCAGGAGATTAATTCTCCTCAGCACCTTCTAGTTTCTGTACTTTGGAGTACAGAACAAATTCTGCCACATCATGACAGTACCCAGACTCTTTAAATCATAAAATCAGAATCATAGAATGGTTTGAGTTGGAAGGAACCTTAAAGCCGATCCAGGGCCACTCCCTGCCATGGGCAGGGACACCTTCCACTAGCCCAGGTTGCTCCAAGCCCTGCCCAACCTGGCCTTGGACACTTCCAGGGATGTGACATCCACAACTTCTGTGGAAAAACCAGTGACAATTTCCTGTTACTCCGTTCTCTGACCTGGTAAGAGGAGCTGCCTGGTGCCCCAACAACAGTGAAGGGTTATGTATGAAAAATTAAAAAGACATTTTTGGTCAGCTTCTTCCATCCCATTATGGATAATCCTTCTATGTGAGCTTTTACTCTAAAAACTGCTTCCCTCCCAGGGAAGCAAGCTCGGCTTAGAGAATTCAGAAGCCTTTATTCCATATCCCTGCTATTTCATGGGAAGCTCCAGCCAATAGTGAAGTCTGGCTGTGCCTCCTGGTAAATAAATGTTAGAGCTGAGGGAACTGCAGGATCTCTGCAATATTGTATTTCAGTTTATCAAACCTGGCTGCAGGGGCTGTTTTCAGATCAAGTGAAAATCAAACTGCTTCTTTGTTGATCTATATTCCAAAAATCCTGGTCCTTCTTTTTCTCCTCGGAGCCAAGTTCATGTCCCAGTGATTCCCCCACTCAGCTATTTTACCTGGGGTTCAGCTGGAGAAAAGCAAGTTGTTTCCAGAGAAAGGGAATGACCCAATGGGCAGGCCAATTTCAAGCTGGGATAGAAATGCAGCTTAATATGCTGTCAAAAATGATTTGAAACAGATCCCTTCGTGCCAGCTGATAAAACTGAAATGTTCTGCTCCGGGCTGAGCCACCGCAGGTTCGAAGCTGACTTTTTAACCTTTTCCCATGAAAAAAAAATAAATAAATCAAAAAAACACACTTTTGAGGGGTGAAGTTAAAAAAAAAAAGTCAATATTGGAGTCTTGCCTCGAAGCATTTATAAAAGTACTGCTGTGAGGCAAAGCAGTGGAGTGTGGAGTGCTGCTGCCAGACCAAAGGGTGGGACTCTGCTGGTCCCAGTGCCTTGGTTTGGGTGCTGTGGGTGCTCCAGCAGGGTGGCACACACCTCAGGCAGGGGTTGGAGGGATCCACCCACTGCTGCCCTGCATGTTTGCAGGGACACTTGTAGGAACCCATCCACTGCAGCCCTGCATGGTTGTAAGAGGACTTGTAGGAACCCATCCACTGCAGCCCTGCATGTTTGTAAGAGGACTTGTAGGAACCCATCCACTGCAGCCCTGCATGGTTGTAAGAGGACTTGTAGGAATCCACCCAGTGCAGCCCTGCATGCATGCAGGAGCAATTTATGGCCACGACAGCGTTGTTGTGCATCCAGCTCCTCGAGCTGCCTGCCCCAAAAAGGAGGAGCTGCCCGGTAACAGATACACCCTTGTTTGATTTATCTTAAGCCGATAACTTATTCCACTTATGCTGCAGCATCAAGGTTTAAAAAGGGATGACCCAGCTGACCTCCAGCAACATCCACCCAGCCCCTGTCCCTGTTGGCTCTCGTCAAGGTCCTGCCTGTCAGGCACTCGCAGACTTTCCGCCTCTGCAATCTCGGTATCGCGGGCAGCAAGAGTTTGTATACAAAGCTGTCACCACTCTCATGAGTGGGTGGATTTTCCAGCTCATCTGTAACCTGAGTGGCACTCCAGCCCTGGGATCTTTCTTCCCAGTGTCAACAGCACGCAGCGCTGCCCTATCCCCTTACACATTATCTTCGATCAAGTTGATGGGCAGGAGGGAACAGAGCCAGAAGTAATTGTGACAGGCTGGGTGTTTTTACAGGCACAATAGTTAATGGGCTGGTTAATGTAAAGGATTAGCCCCTTCATCCCTGGGACATATGAGAGGGGAGGAAGGGGGTGGTGCTGCTCAGTAAGCCCCAGTAGGAAATGCCGTGATCGGCTTGTAACCAAATAGAAACAAATCACCAAAATCCTTGGGAGTAGCTCGGGTTTGGCACAAGGGGTGGCATTTCAGGATCCTGATGCTCATACCACCCTACATAAAACACAGAGCCCTAAAGGCAAAGTCTGCATCTTCCTCATGAGAGGAAGAGGAGGGGCAGCACCAATTTCTCTCCGGGACCAGCGACAGGACCCGAGGGAATGGAATGAAGCTGTGTCAGGGGAGGTTTGGGTTGGGTATTGGGAAAAGGTTCTTCATCCAGCGGGTGGTTGGGCACTAGGGAAGATGTCATGGCCAAAAGCCTGCCAGAGTTCAAGGAGCATTTGGACAACTCTCTCAGGCACATGGTGGGATTCTTGAGGTTGTGCAGAGTCAGGAGCTGGACTTGATGATCCTCGTGTATCCCTTCCAGCTCAGGATATTCTGTGATTCCCTGATTCTCTGAGCTTCAGGGCAGCAGGGAAGGGATGAGCAGGCTACACAGATGCTCTTCACCCTGAGCCAGGGGATAGGAGGGGAAGGCCAGGGGGAAGTTCTCAGCTGTGCCACGAGGACATCCAGCCTCCTGTCCCCAGAACTCCTCCTGGCAGACGATGCAGTGTCTGTGTGTGTGTCAGGGGGGTCGATAAGCAGCTGCCCGGGGGGATTGCTGCGTGCTGGAGCTGTCTGTGTGTACAGTGGACATTTGCCACATTGCCTAAGACAGCAAGGCCCTCCAGGCTCTCCCTGCTGCATCCACCTTCCATTACAGCAGCATTATCCAGAGGAGTCCATCCAGTGCTATTGTATCACCACTAAGTGCCCGAGCTTATAGGATTTATGGCCATATGCTCGCATGGCTTATGCATTGAGAAGCTTAGAAACCCTTCCTCCAAATTCCTCCGGCGGGCTAAAACCTCCTGCCTGACTGGATCAGCTTACAGCACGGAGACAGTCCCAGGGAGACCCACCCCAGGAAAGCTGCTGAGCTCCAGGAGGAAAGGGACTGGCATCAGGAGAAGTCTGGGAGAGTCAGAGCTGCTCTGACAACACCCCAGTGAGGAAGGTAAATCACACAGAGGCAGCACAGGGCTGTGTTCCCTCCTCACTAAGCCCAGCAGATACAAATCTGCCCGTGGCCAAATAGTTTTCAGATAGTCTCTAGCATAAAATTGTTTGGGGTTTCCATCAGGGATTTAACCAGGGATATTGGGGTTTAACTGTGTGCACAGGCCAGATCCTGTCAGCTGCATAGCAAAGTCATGTTTAGCATCTTCCTCATCACAATAACTTTCAGCTGTGTCTCATGACACTACTCAAAATAAAAAGTAGTTCAAGTTGGTAAAACTCATAGAAAAAAATAATTTCCTTCCTTTCCTTCTCTCCCCAAATAGCATCATAATTTCAGCAGCAAGAAATACAGGAATTAAAAATGTGGTTCCTTCTTAGCTGCACTTTCCCCTCCTTGCTTTGGTATATTTTAATTATTATTTCTTATTCTGATATCTAGGTGGAAAAATGCAGGAAAAGGTTTGAAAAGCAGCCTTGTGGGTTTTCTATCTTTGGCCAACTCGCACTCACTTCAACAGTGTCGTGGCACTGCCCTGTTCTCCTAAGTGAAGGAGAGATGGACCTGCACCATCTGAGCCGTGGGATTTGATAGCAGCAGGGATTTGAGCACGGGCAGAGGAGCTGATGAAGTCTGGAGTATGATTTTAGGGCTGAGAAGAATCTGAAGGATCTTCTCCATTATTACATTTTGATTATTACTTTGTAATAAACGCCTGCAGTGACACTCGCCATGAGCCAGCCCTTCATTTCTCCTCCTTCCTCTATCCCAAACAGGATTTAAATCCTGCAGAAAAACAAATGTGATTTCTGGTCCATGTGCACAAAAAAAGGTGCAAGCTGTCAAAGCTAAATTTTCTGCTTTGGATATTTTCTGTGTGCCCATATGTGCAGAGAGGTTGAAAGCAACCATGTCCTTGTCGTGAAATATGAGTGTCACAGAGAAGTCAAAAAGGAAAGGCATTGTTCTTTTTTTTTTTCAGCTCAGGGCTTGAAGAGCTTTCAGAAAATCAGCCAGGGGCAAAACCCCAACCTGTCTCAATAATATATGACATTAATTGCCAGTTTCTGAGAGGAACCCATTGATTTTTGGACGCTGAAAGGGCCAAAGGGGTTGTTCCAGCCTTACCTTCCAGGCAAAGGGCAGGGTTTTTTCAATTCCAGTTGGAGCTGAGACATATGCTGGGCTTTAAGAAACAGGGAATGTCGCAGCAGGTCCAACAAAGAACAAAGTCATCACTCAGCAAGGGACTCCCAAAAGTGGTGGAGCTGGAAATCACCCTGGATCAAAGAGCTTAGGGACAAAGCAAGTATTATCATGGTCATTACAGATCAAGGCACCAAGAGATTAAAGGCTTGAGTCTTAGAGATGTATATAAATATAAATGTATACACTATTCTGCCATGAAAAAGGGACCCTTAAGTGACACTTAATTGCACACAGTTATTATAAAACATGTACTAAATGCTCTGCAGAGTGGTCAGTGCCCAGAGATAAGACAAAGGGAGCATTTTCCATATTTTCCATCAATTCATAAATAAGGTAAAGACATAACAAAACATTCCCAGGTTGCTGAGGAAATCTGTGGCAAAGCTGTTAATGAAGCCTGAAGAACCACGTTCTGACCAAGAACCTGTATTTTCAGGGGTTATTTTTATTATTTTGTTTCATTTATATTTTAGCAAAGCCTAGAGCTGTTTCAGCTGGAAGTGGACTTTTTAAATGACCTTTCTCTAGAAAAAATAACGTCCCGAGTCTCAGCATAAGTGGGGAAAAGAAAACAAATATCCTCAGGAAACAGTTACAGCAAATTTGTCACCAATAAAGCAGTTAGTGGTTGAAATTAGACACACCTCATTTGTAGATCTGTGTTGATTTCACCTGCAAGGGCAAGATACAAAAAAATAAAATCACACAGAAATCACTGTTTGCAGCAACCTTTGCAATATCTTGCTCTGCCAAGCAAAACCCTCTCCAGTTGTGTGTCAGCCCCAAAGCAAATCCATACTGTGGGAATCAAGATAATGTTTTTATTCAACAAAAGGGGAGGACAAAAAAAAAATGAGAAGTACAGTTAATTAATGTAAGAATTTGACCGAATCAATCCACATGTTCCTTTCCAGCCACTAAGCTTTGGGATTCTGCACCTGGGCTGTTCAGGTTGCCTTCCACACTAACAAAACAGCAAACCTGACTCACCATAAACAGTGTTCCACAGCACAGACAAATGACGTCAGGCTGGGATTTATTTGTGCAAGGCAAGCTTAGATTAGAAGCAGCAGATGAGAAAAGGGATGAGAAATGATGAGGGGGAAGAGAAAAAAATCATGGAGATCGGAGCTTTTGTTCTGCAAAGACTCTGAAAACGTGCATGTTAAACACAGGCTTGAGTGCTCCTGGAAAAAACCACGTGGAAGTCAAGTGTGATTGCTAATTACAGCAGAAAATGCCACATTTACCCCAAAAGAACTGAAATATTTGTTGGTTTTGATTAAGGAAACAATTCATTTCATTTTTTAGCAACCATGTGGTTGAGAGAATCATTGAATCGTCGAATGCCCTGGGGTGAAAAGGACCCACAGGGATCATCGATCCACCTCCTGGCCCTGCACAGGACAACCCCAAAAATGCCACCTTGTGCCTGAAAGGGTTGGACCTCGAAGGTTTCAAGAGCTCTGAGACTCCATGATAATTTCCATTGGGAAAGCACCTGAATCAGAAACCTCAACTCCTCCAAGGAGAGCCCAGCTCAAATCTTGTAGAGCCACAGGGGATTGGTGCCCTCTCCTGCTCTCACAGTCATATTTTTGGCAGCTTTGGGGCTTTGCTAGAAGGTCTCCTGTGTATTGTTGTACAGTGGGAAGTGTCTTCTACAAAGACATCTGTCTTTCAAGACAGTCTTTCACCTGCCCTTCAGTCTCTTTGAGATTAGAAAGCACAAATCCAAAACAGGGCCATTAAACAGTGGATTTCAGGCTCAGCCAGAGCTTCCCAAACACAGTGTAAGGTTTGATTTCTACCCAGGTGAGTTATTAAACCCTTCTAAATTCAACAACGAGCATGAAATGGATTTTCTGCTGCCCTTCATCACATGCATCCAGTGAGCTCAGATTCGTGCCAAAAAAAATCAACCAACTCTCACAGGCTGAGGACAAACTTCATGGCCCGAATTTCCCTCTTTCTCAGTGTATGGAAAAGGATGACATCATTGGATGGGATGGCAGCTCTCAATGAGTCAAGACTGCAGAAATCCAGAACCAAGGGCTGTCCTTAAAAAAAACACCTTTTGTAGAATCCCGGAATGGTTTGGGTTGGAAGGGACCTGAAAGATCATCTTGAAACTGATGCCCAGGAAGTTCCACCTGACCACGAGGAAGAACTTCTCTACCGTGTGGGGTGTCAGAACACTGGACCAGATTGCCCAGAGAGGGTGTGGAGTCTCCCTCCCTGGAGACATTCCAGACCTATCTTGACACAGCTCTGTGCCAAGTGCTCTGGGATGGCCCTGCTGGAGCAGGGAAGTGTCACCAGATGCGACACTGTGGTCCTTCCCAACCTGACCCATTCTGTGGTCTGTGATTCTGTGAATCCTGAAGATAATTCTCTGGATTTATAAAATTCTGCATTGACTACCTGGAGGGAAAAAGGGACATTCCATGGTTAAACACTGAAAACTAAACCCAGGCTAAGTGAAGGTTATTAAGTGGTTAATTCCAAACCTTTTTGCCAATAATCACCTGAAAATGTACTTTTTTTCTTTTCTGGCTTGCTAAGTAGTTGTCTAGACAACCAACACCTGCTCTAAATTAATGACTAATATCCCAAAATTCTAACACAGACATGACCCCTGATCATGTCCTTCCACCAGCAAATGTTCCAAACAGCTGAGGATGCCCCAGCCCAGTCAGTGTTGCCCACCTGCTGCAGCCACTGAAGCCCAGATTGCTCCTCTGTGCTGAGCTCCTGAGGGGGTTTGTGGTGTTTTGTCTCCTGGGCTGAGGGCAGTGGCCTGAATTGGCACAAAACCAGCACTTGCACACTCCTAAGCTTGGAGGAAAATAGAAAAAAAAGAAATATCAAGGGTGTTTGCTGTTTGTTTTCTTTCCAGAGAAAGGCTCAGCTCCAGCGTTCCTGATGGTAACTTGTCTCCCAAGACCCTGGGATGGGTGGGAGCCCTTCATTTGATGTTCCCCAGCTACAGAAATCAGGGTGACCCTCCAGGGACCATCTCCAGCGAGCAAGTGCAGTGTTATTTTAAAGCTGGCCAGACTCCACCAGCAGCCCAACAGCCCAGGAGGATCCCCACAGCTGAGATCTGGATGAAACTGAGACTGGGGGGCAAAACTCTTGCAGAAGGGAAGGTGAGCAACAACTCTGGTCACCTCCAGTGAAACTTGTCTCTTTAGCTCTAATCACGGGGACATGCCAAGAGAAGTCCAGCTTTGCCTGTTCATTCTAGAGGAGCACAGACCACTGGGGACATCTGTCTGATGATGCTTGTCATGATAGAATCACAGAATGGGTTGGGTTGGAAGGGACCTTAAAGACCATCTAATTGCAACCCCCCTGACACCTTCCTCTAGAGCAGGTTACTCAGAGCCCCATCCAGCCTGGCTTTGAACACTCCAGGGATGGAGATGCCAATGGCTGGGTCATGTTTCTTTCCTAAGGGAAATAAAAATAGTCAAATTTTTGTGTTGTGTGAGTCCAATGCACAGAGGGAAGCTGTGGTGACCTTGCTTTAAAAATTGGACCAAATTTAACACCTTAATCCCCAGCTGGCATTTTTTATCTAATAAAGTGTCAGTTTATTGTCTAATCTAAAGCCTGAGGGTCATAACAAACAATCTACTGGAACCTTCTAGGACAGACTTTGATGCTTCAACTTCAAGAAACCCATGGCTGCAGCACTGCCAGCCAGCTTGTGGTTCAGCTGTGATCCCAACTTCTCTCTTCCAAATTATCCATCCCTTTTTTTGACATCTCTTCGAACCAGAGCACGCTGAGCATCCCTTGGTGATAGAGGGAGGGAAGGGATATATAATTACCCAGGTAAGTGAAAGTTGGCTTGTCGGGTCATATGGACCCATGTAACTCCTGATTTCATACCAAGCAAAGATGTGACCTGCAATTCAATCTAGTGCCTTCAAGCAGAAGAATTTCCCTCAAGGAAAATAAAAAATAAAATGAAAATAAAATAATAAAAAAAATTCCTTTGCTGAGCACAGAAAGCTGGGGTGGAGATGGAACTAAAAAACTTAAATGAACTGATAACTTGACATTTGCTCCCATTCTGAGGCGAATTCCCTCCCCAGCTCTCCACCCCTTCAGGATGCAAACCTTGATGGGGAGGTTGTTTTCACACATTTTCTCATTTCGTGCTGGGAACAAGATTTAAGCTCAGACTGGTTGAGGGACATGGGTTTTAATCTCCACTGGAAGGGGGAGGAGGGAGTGGGTTGAGAGGGCAGAGGAGCAGAAGAGGGATGAGATGGGAAGGCAGAAAGAGGGAAGCAGAGGAATTTGTGGGATTTGTTCAAGTTCATCCACCTCCCAGTAAAGGGCAAATGAGAAGTGACAGGGAGGTAACACGGAGCAGGCCCCGCCATCCCGCAGACCATCGCCTATAATTTCAGGGAGCAGGAACTCCAGCTGACAGATTTTTGGAGCAGGCCACAGTGCTGTCATGGGATTGAGGAGAGGAAGAGGAGGAGGGTGGCTGGGAAGGGGCAGAGCTCTTGGAGAAGGAGAGGGAGCAAGGCTGAGGTCAATGGCGAGGTGTCGGTGGCTGCTCGTGGTCTCCTGTCCCGGGTAGAGCTGGGTTTGGATGCACTGGGAGAAGGAGCACGTCATAAACTCCTGGCTGAGAGGTGGCAGGGCTGGGAAAAGCTGACCAGCTTGTCCCCTCCGGGGTGGCAGCTCAGGCTGCATTACCTGACATTTCCCCAGCCCCAGCTCTACATGACTCAAGTGCCGGGGGTTGCATTAAGGAGGTGTGAACATCATGAGCCTGGAAAGCAGCCAAAGCTCGGGAAGGTCAAGGGAGGAATTTTTCCACCGAGTTCAACTGGACTTTCAATCATTTCCAGGTTCACCCTGTGACTTTCCCAATATGTACCCAAAAAAAAAAAATAAAATAAAAAAAATGAGGTGATGGGCCATGTAATGAATGAGACCACACAGGGAGGGCTCGCTTGGGGTTCCTCTCTCATGGAAAGTTTGCTGAGGACATCTGGGAACGTCCCGTTCAAGGTGCATGAAAAATGGGTGTCCCAGAGAGCTGTTTGCTGCTGTCTCAGGAGAAGGGGCCAAGACAATCTCACAGGCTGAAAACACGGACACAACACGCAGAATTAGGGCTGGCAAGATGAGATAGTGATTAGCAAATCCTGGGATGAGTTTATTGCCTTGGGGGCATTTTCGACCATGACCAGCTTGCTCAGACAGCCAAACCTCATCTGCTGCTCCTTCACGCAGAAATGCAGGGACACAGCAAGTTTCTAACACCACAAAAGGTGCTGGGAGGCTGAAAACGTTGCAATCAGTTGTTGTGATTGAGAAGGAGTTGCTCCATTACCTTGGTGGGTCCTCATCTGCTTCAGCTGCCTCTGCAGGTCTCACCCAACGTGCTGAAATGCATCTTCAGCCTTGCCATCAGCTCCCAAATAAATTGCCATGGAGAGGTGTTTAGAGACCCCATGGTTAGCAACGTGTTTGGGGAAAAGCACTAAAGAATGATGAAGAGCTGGTGAAATTTTATGTTACAAATATTTTTACAGCTTTAGCCCTATTTTTAGTTAACAAATCATCTATGGACCAATTATAATTTCCTTCACACATCTTAAGTACACACAAGAATTTGCCAAACACACTGGTGCTAACCCCAAACATTCAAAAAACATGAGTCAGCCTCTCACTGCCTTTCCCCCCTCCCAGCCCGGGCTTATTATCAACTTAAACTTCATCAGACTTCTACAAAAATAAATGTAGGCTCTTTATTTGCCTTCTCATACTGGAATTTTTTTCCAGCTTGCCTTTTTTTTAAGGTTTCTTCTGTGCTTCTGAGGGTTATTACTTGATTTTCTTTTTAAAAGAAGCCTGATATTTCCTCCTAATTAGTTGTCCTCCAAGAGTGAGTGATGCCTAAAAACCTCTCCAGTAAAGACTGGGACATACAATCCCTGGATTTCCTCACTTTGGTTTGTATCCATGTGGCCTTACCTCTTTTTTTTCTTCATGATGTGGGATATGCAAGTGAAAAAATACTGTGATTATTGTTCCATCTTCCCAGTGGGATTGGGGGCACAGCCAGACCCTCCTAAGAGTATCTTGGAATAATTTTACACCTTTTTAAAGGGAGAATTTCTCCAAGCTGGTCATGGTGATTAAAGGCCTTTATTCACTTGCACAAATATAGAGGTGACAAACACTATCTGAGATGCTCCGGGTTATTCCAGCTGGTCTCCAGCATCTGGAAGACCATGAGCCTTCTACAAGACCTGTCTGGTACCCACCAGCCTCACGTGGGTGTTTGAGACTCCCAAGAGCTTTGAATAGCATGAGACATCTATTTTTAGGGAACCATGTGCCCTTTCTCCAGTGCAGAGAGCTCCATGTAAGTTAGTGCTTGGCATTGCAGTGGGCTTGTGGTCAAGCTGCAGTTCATCCACAGCAGGACAACCCACTCCTTCCAGAGGGAATTCTAAAAGGTGAAGGAGCAGGATGTCCCCATGTGCTGAAAGATGAACCAGTGGGTAAGACCAGCCTGGCTGAACACAGAGATTTGGCTGGAACTCAGGAAAAAAAGGGGAGAGTTTATAACCTTTGGGAGAAGGAGCAGCTAATTCAGGAGGACTACAAGGATGTCATGAGGTTATTCAGGGAGAAAACAAGAAGGGCCAAAGCTCAATTAGAACTTCATCTGTGCTACTGCAAAATACAATAAAATGCTTCTATAAATACATCAGCAACAAAAGGAGGGTGAGGGGCAATCTCCAGCTTTTACTGCATGTGGAGGCAGACAGAGGGACAAAGGACGAGGAGAAGTCTGAGGAATTCAGTGCCTTCTTTGCCTCAGTCTTCACCAGCAAGAGCAGTTGTCGAGGCAGAGAGCAGAAAGGCAGCACATTTTCTCTTATAGCCAATAAGAGAACATTGTTTCAGCAGCAGATATATATTTACGTGACTCATCTAATACAACTGACATGTTAGTAGCAAATAATACAAACATATAATACAAATTATATAAATTAGCAGTAATGCTGTCCTGGCATTTTATCTTATTGCTGGGATAGAACATTCCACCACGGAGTTCTCAAAACCCTGAGCCTGTGCTCATGATGAAGTTCCATCTACAGCCTCCCTAAAATTTTCTTTGTACCTCATTACTGAACTGAAATTACAGAGGATTTTTCATGCCCAAAAAACACCAGTGGAGTTGCATTTTTGTGCAAAACTAGCTTTAATTTTGAACAGTAACATGTACTTTCTTATTCACGTTGTACTTAATTCTAAATATCAAATATCCGTAAATTAATTCTCCATGAGTTTCCCTTTTGCTGGTGGGGTCATGAAGGTAAAAAGCTCCAGAAATCCTTGTCTCCTTTGCTTTCAGCTATCCCAGAGGACCCCAGTAGATGGTTGTACCAGAGGAAAAGTCTCCATCTCACCATCCAGCACTCAGGGATGTGCAGCAAAACCCCCTGAGGATCCCAATCCAATTCAGGAGTGGGCACCAAACCCCTTGGAAAAGCAGGAGCAGAGGGCTGGATGAGTCATTCTGGGAAACCAGGACCATGCACACCTGGAGAAGGTCCAGAAGCACAGCAGGAAGAGAAGAGCTTGGGAAGAAAAGGGAATTTGGGGTTGTTTTCACACCTCCAAATCAAGCAGAGCTCTCTCTGTCTGGCTCCTTGTCTTTGCAAGGGGTGTGTGGAACCTTGACTATCATTTTAAAGTTATAACTTTAATATATATTTAACTTAAAGCATATATAGACATGCACGAGCTGTGTCTGGCTTTATAAGAGCATTTTGGTGCTCTTTGCACTTCAGGACTTTCTTGTATCAGCTCAAACAGGGCCACAGAAACGCTCAGCACACACAACATCATCTGCAAAAAGCTGCTTTTCGGGCCCGTGCACTGGGGCAGACACTGAAGCAAATCCCTCCCGGCCTCTGTGGTTTTGTGAGAATCCAGGAAAAGAAAAGAAAAGAAAAAAAATTATAAAAAAAGGGAAAGAAAGCAAAATTCCCCAGATCAGCTTTCTAAGCAGTGCCTTTCCCTGAGCTTTCCTAGAAACCCTGCTCTGCTTTTCCCATCTCCTGCCAAGCTCTATAGAATTAGATGAGCATAATTCTTCTTTTGCTCCTTCTCCACGAGCTTGTGCCAGGGCAAGGAAGTTTATTTTTGTAACTTAACCCTCTCTTGCAAAGTGCATTTGAAGCACCTGGCTTCGCAGTGGGAATTAAACCAGACCTGACCCTACTTTGCTGAAAATTTAGCTGCTCTTTATTTGACTTGCAGGGTTTTAAGTCAGCTGCAGTGGGCTGGGGTTAAGAGAGTCTCTGGAGAGGAAAACTCAGGAGGAGAGAGAGCAGCTGGAAGTCAAACTGACTTTAAAAATCCCTGACATGCTCAGAGACCGTCCTGTCTGTCAGTCTTTAAATTCTACCTGTCCTGATGCAAAGGAAAACCCATTTTTGGGGGTTGATTGGGGTGGGTCATTTTGTGCCTTTTTTTTTTTTCCTTTTAAAAAGGTTTATAGAAACCTTTAATGAAATTAAACCTGGAGGCCAGGGAGTGAATGGGTGTCTGGAGGCTGCTTTCTCTGTAAAGGCAGCACTGAGTGACTAGAACAGGCTTCAATCATTTGCAGACATCTGATATTAAAATGAGAGAAATCCCTCCCACTCCCCCCCAATCCACTGCCTGGGAACTGTGCCCTGCAGACACTTTTAATGGCTAATGTGGCTCCATGCACCCTGACCTTCCAGGAATGCTTTTTTTTTTTTTCTTGGGCTATTTATTGATTTTTCTGGATCTAAACAAAAGCCCAGGAAAGGAGAAAGGGAGGAAAATAAAAACACTACTAATAAAAAAAAAATAAATCTAAGATGAGATGAAAACCAGCTGATAATTGAGCTTTAGAGAAACCCTTAGGGATGTTTGCAAAGGCATCCTGAAGACGTGGCAGCTCCGAAGGGCTGGTAGAACCAGGTCAGGATGTCGAGGGGAGTTAAAGAAGATGGAAAAATCACAGAGCAGGAGGCACCAAAGGCACCCATCACACCAAGCCTGGCAAACAGATCTGGAGTCTCATCTGCTCCCACTGAGGAGCCTGTGATTGAGAGCAGAGAACAGGAGGGGAAAAGAGCTTTAGATCAGAACCTGGAGTGTCCAAGAACTAATAATAAACTAATTTGGAGGTTTATGTCATTGTTACTAAAGAATGCATTCTTGCTTTAATGTTGGAACAGGAATTCTAAGCAAAGCAGATCTTTCAAATCAGAGTTAATGGTCTGAAATGATTTAGCTTACTTTGCATCATCCCTGATGGATTCATTTGCAACAGATTCTGGTGAAACCAGTTAATCTGCCCTCTAAATGTGCATACCTGGCTTCAACTACACCAGAAAAACTGTAGAAAAGACCAATTTATAGAAGATACCACATTTTAGATGGATGATATTGACTGAAATGAACACTGCACTGACTCTTTCCTTTACAGCACTTGCAGAATGAGGATATGACCATTGCAAACCACTCAAAAAGGCAATGCAGTGGCAGTGGAGACCTTGAAAACACTTTCTAGAGCAGCCAGAGTCATCTTCAGCACTAAGTCTTTGTTCTTTAACTCTAATTTACCTGCAGATCTTCCACTCTGCTCACAGAATTCCATCTTTGGATTCCATTTTCTCTAAGTGATGAGCAACACCCAGTTCAGACGAATCCCTGGGACCAGAGAAATGAGGGCTGTTCTGCACAACTTTGGGACATTTTGAAATTGGCTTTTCCAGTGGTTTGAAAGGCTCTGCTGGCCAGACCAGGAATTCTGCCAGCCTGACATCATCATTCGTCACAGGGCTGGGGATGAAGACTGAAATGTCATCCTGCTTGATTCATGAAAGGCTGTCCTTCCTGGCAGATGCCAAAGAACCTTTTCCTTTGTCTTTTCCATTGTCCTTTCCCATTGTCCTTCCTCAAGCACTGGGCTTAAGGTGAGAGCTCCTCTCCCCCAACCTCTCACTAGCAGTGGGTTGTCCTTGCCTCTGACCCTGCTTTGAGGAAGAGGTTGGACAAGGTGACCTGAAGTCTCCTCTGGCCTGGATTTCCCTGTGTTATGCTCTGGATTTCAGAGGAAAGGTTGTCTTGGGAGTGGGAAGGAACCTTTGAGATCAAGTCCAGCCACTAACCCAGCACAGCCACGGCCACCAAGAAACCATACCTTGTCTATACATTCTTGGAGCACTTCCAGGGGTGGTGATTCCAGCACTTCCCTGGGCAGCCTGTTCCAATCCTTGACCACCGTTTCAGTGAATAAAGTTTTCCTAATACCTCACCTAGACAAAAAACTCCATCCCAGACCCTGCAAAGAGCAACTCCAATCACTGCTTTTGGATCTTGCTACTGCTGTTTGATCCTGTTGCTGCTTCAGAACCTTTGTCCTGCCCCAAAACTTTCCAAATGTGTCTGTGCTGCCGTTCCTGACCTCTGGCTACTGTTCCAAATTTTTCTCTGACTCTATCACTCCGTATCTGAGCTGCAAACCTCAACCACAGCACGGTCCCCTGCTCAAAATCTATCAAGAGAACATATGGCAGAGCTGCTTTTTATATTTGGCCACCAGCAATAACCTCAAAATTTTACCACATGCTAAGATGAGACAACACTCATTTTTAGAATCCCTCTTTCCTGCCCTTATTTAGAGAGATGTTTCACCATTGGCTTGTTGGTTTCTGGTCAGTTCTGGAGTGTTCAGGTCATTTAGTGCCATCAGGCTCACAGGGCAAATGGTCAAAGCTGTGAAAATTAATTTGGACACTATTAATCAGAGGTGCACAATCTCTTCACAACACCAGAAGTGCTGTGAACAGTGCTGGAAAAATTTAATTATTCACTGACCCTTAAAAACACTTGTCATGAGGAAAGATTAGAACTGTCCTCTTTTTATATCTGTTCATTTGTCCAGATTTAAGGATGGGAGGGGAAGGAAGAAGGAGTGAAAAGCATCTTTTGCTAGAAACAGTCCAGCAGAGGAAAAGGCCAAGTTCAAACATTTTTAACATGTTTTCCAATTTAAAAGACCCAAAATGCAGGGCATCTTCTGTCCAGAAGCAAACTAAGTTCTCTGTGGCAGCAGGTTGAGGGGGACTCACAGCAAAGATGGGCCACGGTCTAGTTTACTAAAATAAACAGGAAAATCTGGAAAAATAGGGCAGCTGCTTCCGAGAGAGGGGATGGCTCTCTGTATGCTGATCCCTGAGAAGGAGAGGCAGATTTCCCACCCCAGGAATAACTGAGCTTCTTTAGAGGTAGAACAGATTGACAGGCAGACAGACAGACAGACTGTTCACAGAGAGATCACAGCACTGCGATCTCCTGCCAGAAATCCATGAGGCCAACGTGTTCCAAGGACTGCTGAGCAAAGCTCTACAAAATAAGGAGAAATGACCACAAATATGCCTGTGTTTCATATTCCAGAGGAGCTGGCACTGCCTGGCAGTCTGCTGGTTGGAAAAGGAGCAGCCAAATCCAGGCAGGAGCAGTGAGGCATCTTTGCATCCTCTGCAAGGGGAGAATTTCCTCAGCAGTGCCCGGTGTCCAAAGCACTTTGCAGAAGTCACTTTATTTTTACAAAACAGCTATTTTAAGCTGTACCTCTGCCTTCAAAGTCACTGTGTGACTCGGGGACCCAACCCAAGAGCTCCTCCACAGGGACTGGTGAACTTCTGCTCACCCTCATTACACTCAAAGTCAAGGTTGGGGCACCAGTTCAGGGAAATCAAAACCCACGGAGACAGAGAGTGCTGAAAGGCACCCAATAGGTTACTGACCACAGGGTGTTTTTCTAGATCTAATCTCTCCCCTTGCCTTTAAACATGAAGAGTTTGGGGGCGAAATGGGCAGTTTTCTTGTGTATTTAATTCCAAAGCTGACAATGAAGACACCAGGGAGGGCAATTCCACACAGCACTGGGGGTTGCTATGGGTATTTAGTAAGGATGTTTGTACGTGGAGAACAAATGCTCCTATTCCATTTGTCCCATTTTCCATTTCCAGCTGCAGCACACAAGACAGACAGAGGCACCACAAACGCAGGAGAGTGATGTCCCGCTCCTTTAGCTCTTTGGGATCTGGATTTAGAGCTGAATCCTGAGAGGGGCATCAAAGCCCTTGATGAGGTGTCTGTTCATACCCACTGTGCCGAACTGGGCAGAGGGTCCTTCTCCAACCCACCACACCATTTCCTGACTGGGAAGTGAGGGGACCCACTGGTGCTTCTTGTTTCCACACCGCAAAGTTCCTATCTTCAGTGGGTTGGCCAAATTCTGAGCAATGCCCTTTGTCCAAGGACCACCACAGAGAGGAGAGATGAGATGATGAGATGAGATGAGATGAGATGAGATGAGATGAGATGAGATGGCAGCAGCGCCCAGGCTGAACTTGGATTTCTATTTTCACCAGCACTGAAAGCCATGAGGGAAGAGCAGGTCTTGGATGAACCCCTTGGATATTGAACATCAGTCCCTGCTCATGAGGGCTGAGACTGGAATTGCAATTCCAACACGGGGAAGGGTTGCACGGGCTGTTCCTCCATTTGGGAAATGGGCATTTCAGTCATGACTAATAGTTTTGCCTCTCTCCACTTCCTGCCTTCTGCCCTGCAGAGCATCAACCTTTTTACTCACCACTTGCCCCTGGAAAGAACCGAAAGCCCGTTCGTCCCAGATAACATACTTGGCATTGTTTGACACCGCATTGTTGTGTTTCCAATTAGGTTGCCTTGCTTTTATCTTCTCTGTGTAATCTAGTCAGGCCCTCCCGCTAATTAGAACCTTATTTGCCTTTTTTTCCCCCTTTCAACAGTGTTTATCCTTCGCATTGTTTCTTGCATCTCTGCTTAGCAAGACTGACTTCTGTTATCTTTGTTTTTTAAATATATGTTTAGGTTTTACTGGCACAGGCCCTCCTTCAAGCGATCCAACTATTCATTACAGACCTCATGATTTTCCACAGTAAATTTTCTAGACAATCAACACAGATCAACATTATTTTGTGTCTCATTCCACATTCTTTCGGAGAGTTATGTGTTATGAACAGCCCAATACTTCAGATTATTACCTTTCATACACAACATGCCCTCGGAATCAGTGGATATCTGATGATATTCCGATGGCTAGACTTCCAGATGTTTTATTTTATTTATCCTGCTTGGCTTGTTTTCTAGGACCAAATCCAAACCAGCCTCTGATCTCAGGCCTTGCTCAACAAATTCTGTGAGGGGCTGTGAAAAGTTATTGAGGGGGGGGAAAAAAAGTCTTTACACAACAAATAATTCTGCAAACTCCAGTGTTGTCCTCATGTACTTAAAATGTATGTTGATCAATAATGACCTTTTAAGAAGATTAATATGGAATTTTAACATGTTCTTTTGGGAGGACATGGAAACTCTCAGAGTACACTGATTTCTTGCTAACACAAGTCAGGAGGAGACTTTCCAAGGGCAGCTTTCCATAGCTTTTATTAGGAAGCTTTTGTGCTTTTTCCTGTAGAAATGGGTACTTTCCTCTGCTCAGGAGCCAGAACAGGTCCTGGATGTGCAGTGTGAGCCAGGATAGCAGTTCCCATCCCAGACCAAGGTCCCCTGAGCTAAAGGACTTGAACAAAGAGGCAGGTGAAGCCCAAGGGACTCCAAATTAGGCAGAAAAAATGACCTTGTAAGGTCACAATTAACTTCAGGTGCAAAGACATTAACAGATTTCACTCACTGATAGGCAAGAGGTGCATTTCCATAATAAAATGGTCTCTGGGAAGAAGCCATTTGCAGTCCATCCTATTTTCCCTGGACTTCCTGCCTGGTTTTGGTATCAGAGACAAATGAGAGAACTCAGGGACTTGGAATGAGGGTTTTCACATCCAGAACCACCAAGCCTAATTCCACCTGAAAACATCACCCTACTAATGATGGGCATCACCAAAAGATCTTCATGGTGTGGTTGTCCTGAGAGAAGCTACATTGCTTGGCAGTGTTATTGGGGCACCATCCCATTCCTTGGAGCTAATGCTGCCTACATCATAGGCTGGGCCACCAGGAGGGTGGTGGGCACTGACCAGGCTCCCCAGGGCAGTGGGCACAGCCTCAAGGCTGCCAGAGCTCCAGGAGGGTTTG
>JAWWTY010000077.1:1435338-1458417 GCA_035222235.1 Margarornis squamiger
AGAGCTCCAGGAGGGTTTGGACAACGGGACAGGGACAGGGTGGGATTGTTGGGGTGTCTGTGCAGGGCCAGGAGCTGGATTTTGATGCTCCTTGAAGGTCCCTCCCAACTCAGGATATTCTGTGATTCCACGAATACCCCACAGCTGAGGTGCAGAGAAGAAGCACCTCATTTCATGCCCCCACGTTGTTTCTCAGGGGCTTTGCAAACCCAAATCACCCCTTTGAGTCCTTAGTGGGTTGCAAAATGAACAACAACAGGCTCTGGTTATTTAAAGCTCAGCTGCAATGACTTTTAGGTACTAAATAGCTCCAGGGCTCCTTTGTGAAGAAGACACTTGCTCAAGAAAGACATTGTGTAGCCTGGGGTAATGACAATTTTTTTAATTGTTGTCATTCAGCCAGACTAAATTTGGCCACATCCAGCCTATTCTGAA
This sequence comes from Margarornis squamiger, assembly GCA_035222235.1. NCBI lineage: Eukaryota > Metazoa > Chordata > Aves > Passeriformes > Furnariidae > Margarornis > Margarornis squamiger. The sequence continues at coordinate 1,435,774 of JAWWTY010000077.1, forward strand.
CTTTGGCCAGTTACTCGATCAGAGTAACTGTGCAGTCACATCATGACAGTGACCCTCTGCCAAGGTATCATGACTTCTCCAGAAAGGTATGATGATTATGCAATTCCATGGAAAGCTGATGGAGCCCGTGAGCCTCCTGAGCTTGTTTAACGCTGCCTTGCTCAGAATGCTGGCCCAAATTAGAGCACTGTAACAATCCTGAATCACATCCTACTCCCTGAGCTGTCTCACTGGGAAAGTAGAAAGCCTGCAGGAAAAAAAGCAGAAATCTGGGGGGGGTTTGGCCTTGATGTAGCCAAGTCACTCCATCATCATGTAAAATGGGTGTAGGGACATTCCTCCAGCTCATGGCACCACTACAACACTCTTGCCATCCTACAAAGCTTTATGGTCTTCTGAGGCTTAAATTAGCCACAAGGACAAGTTCAGAGGTCAGGAATAAGGCCGAAGGAGGCCAAGCGTCTCCCAGAGTCACTGAAAACAGGCCTTTTCCAAGAGATGTGAAGAAAGAGGAGCACACTTCAAGTATAATTTAAAATACATTTATTGTTTCATTTGTTCTGGCTTTTTTTTTTTTTTTTGTTATACAAAGATGTTAAATAACTTAAATACATTCTCAACAGTCACTCAGAATCAGATTTATACCTACAAGCTGTACATATGAGGTAGAGAAAAATAACTTAGGCTCCCATAAGACATTGGAAAAAAAAAAAACAAAACAAACAAAACAAAGGAAAACGAGAAAAACACTAATCCTTCATGTTAGTATTCCCACCTCCCTTTAAAAGGAAATGCCATCCCAGGTGTGCAAAACAAATCCTAAACTTTACATTCATGCCTCAAAGGACACCTCTGGAGACTGGGGTGGAATGAGGGAAATTCCCGGGCTAGTTTGGTGTCGCTGTTTCAAAAAGGGTCCCTGCTCAGGGGGGCTGCAGGGATTATCCACACATGTTGGGGTGAGTCCTGAATTCATCCCCACCTCTCCTAACCTGGGTGTCTTTGCCATTATGCCCTCCTATTTTGTCAGCAGGGAGAAACTGGCAGCTCCTCGTGGGTCAGAACACCTTCTGGAGGTACCTACAGAGATTGCAAACCAAGGACTCTTTATTTAAGGGCGGGGGGGAGGAAGCTCCAGGCCCATTGCAAATGCACCTTCCCCAACATTCCTGAGCAAGCCTGGGATGAAAGGGAGGACACTCCTATCCTCATGGATCACTTTTTCCCCACTTCTGAAAACACTCAGCAACAACTGAGAAAAAGACCAAATTCAGATGTTTCCCCTGACAGCTGAATTCCATGTGTCTGAATAATTTACGGCCTTAATTTACATCCCATTTGCTCCCTGCACCTGAAGAAATGAACTTATAGGAAGCCCATCCATTTGCTTTTCCTCCTCATCCTCAAAGGAATATTCTGTTTGGAAATGTTTAGAAAGATTCTGTTTCCTGTGAGCTGTAAGTAATTTGGTCAAAGCCAACGCTAACCAGTGAAAAGTAGAATTAAAAGCTATTCAATGGCAATACCCACGGCCCTAAGATTGACTGCTTTAGTAAGGAGCAGATTTCAGGGGGCTGACCCAATTCAACCAGGAGGTTGGAACTGGATGATCTTTAAGATCCCTTCCAACCCAAACCATTCCAGGATTTCTATGGACCTGATCCTGTGCCATACTGAGTTATAGCACCAGCATGGTCCAGAAAGGCACTGCATCCCCTGCAGGAAAACACTGCTCTCCAAAAGTCATCACCTAGTTAGCACCCTGAAAACTGCAAACCAGGAGGAGCTGAGCATGGAAGCCAGACTGGAGCCAGCAGATGTGCCCAGGGAGCTGGATAAACCGGGAATGAGGAGCTTTACTGCACCTGTTCTATCCGGGTACAGAACAGACCGGATTTGACTGCAGCATCAACTGAGGAATTTTTCACAGGCACCCTAATCCACCAGAAAATCACCTTAAGCAGCATCTACTCCATGAAAGTACCCTTGAGAAATCTGTCCCTTCATCCGGGGTCTCATCCAAGCCCACCACAGCCAAAGCAGCTCCCTGAAATAGGGCAGCTGAGAAACGATTAACAAAGGAATGCCAGACCTGGCCTGAGGGAGGGCAGATGGGAACGAGCTGGTTGACAACAACCAAAAAAAAATCCTCAGACATTGTTTTTGCCCCTGCTCAGGTCTCCAGAGCAGCAATTCCAAGAGTTCTTGTGAAAACAGAGGGTCCATAACTCATTCCCCAATTCCAAAGGCTTCCTGAAGCACTGTCCCATCCAAACAAATTAAAATTACTTGTGTTGGATCGAGCCTAGAATTTGGTCCTCTTCATTTAACCTTCCCATGTAGTCAGATTATTATTATTTTTTTCCCCAAATAATCTTTTGAAGAATTATTTTTTTCCCCAGGCCAACTGAGATCAATGGCAAATATTTGGTTATTGGGGCTTCCCTCCATCCAGACCCATCTCAAGACCAGGATGCTCAACGAAAAAAGGCTAAACTTGAAAATTTGGGGTGGGTTTTCTTTATATTTGAATTACAAGCAACTCATTCTTCATAACTCCTTTTGAGGGTGAGTAATGAAAATAAAAGAGCCCCTTTGATCAAACACTGCCTGTTTCACCAAGTGGAGTTTTGGGTAAGTGGAAGCCAATGAGAATATAATGTTTAGGACTTGTTTTGCAGGTCTCCACATCCGGCATATATGAGTCAGTCACACAGAATAGAAGCTTGTTAAAAAACAGATGACGGGTGCAACAATTATTTCTGTGGGTTTTTATTTCTTTTAATAGAAAATTCTAATATAAAACAGCAAACGTTTTCAGTTTGCCTTGTTTACAAAAATATTATATATATTTTTTTTTTATATTTCTGACATAACTAAATGCACTATTCAATAAAAATATTTTTCCATCAGCTAACTTCTCTTTTAAAAAAATTAATAAAAAAGTTATATAAATAATGGTTGCACCCCACCCCCAACCCCACCCCAAAACTGATCTTGCAAGTCTTGCTGGATCAGCTGAGGAGAACCAACACTTTGACACTTTTGGGGGGACAGGGGTTAAAGGGGGGCAGAGATCTCCCCTACACCCACCTGTCCTTCTCCAGTTACATCTGAGCAAAAACCTGTTTCTCTGGGGGTAAGAAAAAGGGGAAAAGTTGCTTTGCACTTCTTTTTATATATATATATATATATCTGTATCTATGAAATGACACCAGGGACCCAAATGCACTCTTGTAGTAGTTTTACAAAAACGAGCAATTCCACTGAATTGCAGCGCAGATCCAATGGTGTGGGGGTGGAATGACCCCTCTGGAAAAATCCACTTTAATCCAGCTGGAATAAAAAAGGGTTGACAGGACACTCCCCAGTGTTTTATGGGGATTCAGTGTCTCTTTTACAGGACTTGTGTATGGAGCAGCACAAGCAGAAGCTCCTACTCCACGAGTTATTAATTCAACTCCAACACACATCCAAAACCTACATCAAGCACTGAGCAGTGTGAGTTGAGGTGGTTCTCCATCTCCTCTACCATCTTCTACTTGTTTCATCCTACTGGATTTTTCCAAAACAAGGCTTTTCCCCCCCCCATTCTTTCTTCAAGGATAAGGCAAACATTGGAAAACGCTGGAACTAAACGCCCCCCACCCTAAACACACACACAATGTGGTGTTTTGGTGGGGGGAGAAGAAAAAATAACCCACATATGTTTTACCACCCTAGGTCAAAAGGCCAAGAAGACAAGTTCTCCTGATTTCAGAGTGTTAGTATATTTTATACACTTCCTATACATTTAACACATGTGCCTCGCTACTATTTAGTTATTTATAATTATTTTTTTTTAACCACAGGAGAATAAACCTTGCTATTTACAATATATAACAGGCAAGTAATATATCCACATTAACATAAATACAATTTTGGGTTTTTTTGTGGTGGTTTTGTGTTATTTTTTTCCGCCTTTTTTTTTTTTTTTTAATTTTGTTTAAATACTTACAGAAAGCATCCAGGCTTCAGTGCGTGAGTTAGAATACACAGAAGAGCTCTTTCACTCAGTAGTTCATTCACTCTTTGCTGCTTTCCTCTAGTCAAGCTTTGACAATCTGCCTCGTTTCCCACCCATCTCTCTCTCCCCCACATCAAACACACCGAGCTTCCCCAGCCCATCCCGCTCCAGCATTTTGCTCTGCGAGGATATTTATGGCACCACCAGCCCCTCTTCTGTCCTAGGGACTCATTCTCCTCTCACACCAGTGCAATGTGGAGTTACTCCAGCGAGGTCAATGGAGACAGAGACACCAGTGAGAAGAAGGCAAATGAGGCCCATGGTTTAAATATAACAATAATAATAATAATAATTAATAATAATAATAATAATGCACATAAGTTGAGGCCCATCCTTTAATTAAGGACTTTTTTTAATAAAAAGAACGGAGCCAGAAATAGCAATTCAGACCCAAAAATGCCCGTGTTTTGAGCGGGTTTGGGTCCAGCTTTACTTTGGAGGGGCAGAGCTACTCTAGAACACACATAAAACTGTAACAGTGAGTTTGCACATATGTGTGTGAGAGAGAGAGAGACAGAGGGAGAAAGAGAATTTAACATAATACCACATTGAAACCATAAGAAGGTCCTTCTGAAGGGCTTTACAATAAATAAATGTTCGTTCAATATTTATATATATATATATATTTACGTGTTGGCATGTGTGAGTATATATAAATATATATATATACACATGCACACACTGCATAATAAGTTTCTAGCCAGTTTATTTTTGAAACCATTAGATAAACTGCTCGTGGGTGACTTCCAAAGCGCTGCATCCCCCAAAAGCTGTGAGACCTTCCTGCGGGGTGGAAGGTGGGAATTCCACCGTGTGTGGATCCCTCCTCCTCCTCCTCCTCCAGCACTGCCTCCAGAGCTGGACAGCAAATAAGCAAACACCAAAAAAAGAGCCAGTCCACGTCACTTTGCAGGACCTTGGTGCCACCAACAGCAACACCCTGTCCCTCCCCATGCCCCCCAACTCAAGATTTGATGCCAACGAGCCGGGCTGGACGGCAGGTGTTTGTTACCAAGGAAAAAACCAAAATAGATCTTCTCTTCTCCCAGTAGATGCACAGGAACAGCTTAAATATTAGTGGCTACTATTTGGGGAGGGGGGGAGGGGGTGGATAATAAAAAAAAATTGAACAAAAATAAGGAAAAAAGGGCTTTGAAAAATAATGGTCCACCTTGGAAAATTGCTCTTATTTTCTTTGCTAATATCTAAATACTGGTTGAAATATTCCTCTTTTGAGAACCAGATCAATTGGCTTATACAAAATTGGTGGAAATTGCTACTGCTGGACAATCCAAAATTGCTACCAAAAATCAAATTAAACGCCCTCCACTCTCCATTGTTTCCTTAGGAAGCTTTGCTGAGGCATTTACTGGCTGCTTCCAATCCACTTTTATATGAGTGAAGAATATTGGTGCATCAAGTCCTGGATTTTAAGTCTCCTCTTCCAAGGGAAAAAACAGAAATGCTGAAGGTTGTCATCTGTTTCACAGCATTGAGTGATCTACCACTGCAGTCAAATTTCTGCCTTCTCTGGCCACTTGTTGGTTTTGTCTCTGTGTCCACTGGTTATTCCAGATCCAGGGGTTTGTTAGGATTTAGCAGTTGTATTTTTAAAATACAGAGTCGATCTAGTGGTTAAAAATAAAATTTAAAAAAAAAAATAAATCTTAAGGTCATAGGGTTTACATACAGCTTGTGTCATGTACCACTGCCATGGTTTAGAGAAAATGGAATGATGACCTAGTCAAAGCAAAGTCAACTCCTCCAGAGGTCTGATCCAGGCCAAAACAGCTGCTGTGCAGTGCTAGACAGCCCTGGGTTCCAAGAGGCACTCGGATTTCTCTTGTCCTCCTCAGAAACACAAATCCAAATCCGGCTGGCATAAGACTAATAAAGTTCCAGTTGCAGATTTCGGGAGCGGTTACCACAGGGTGAATTCCATCAGCAAGAGGTGGGAAGAGGAGAGGGAAAAGAAATCAGGCACAAAAATGAGGCCAAAGTATCTAGTGGTTCTTAAAAACAAAAAAAAAAAGGAAAAATTAAATTTAAGACAGCCATAGTGCTAAAGAACCTGCACATGGAGAAACTGTTTTAAATAAAGAACACGGGATTGGACTGGAAGGGACAGGCACGTCTGGTTTTCTACTGTCTTCCCAACCTCTTTCTTGGATATATTTCTGTCTGCAACGTGGTGGACCCACCATGTTTTTGAGCTGTATTTGGTGACAACGCACGTGGAGCTGTCATTAAAGAGCTGACCCTCCCAGTGGGTCTCTTTGTCAGAGCCTTGTTTGCTCCATGTGCAGAAACTCCACTGGAAGAACCATCAGGAACCATCACTACCCAAACACACCTCTCTCCAGATTTACGAGAAATGAACGACCGCTTCACTCAAGGCAGAAAGATCTCATCTGTTCAGCTCTGTAAGCACTTGGATGAGCTCCTGGAATAAATAGCACGGATAACTTATGCCAAAGAGAATCTATGAGCCTGGGAGTTCATGGAGGATTGGCGAGACCATCAAGATGTTCCGAGGACAAATGATCCGTCAAACTGCGTGGACGACTAAGGTGAAGGTCAACTGGTGTCTAACCCCAGTGTGACAGGCACTTATTTCCACATGGTTGGACCTCATCGAAATTCAGTCTACAGGAAAACAACACAAAAAAAACCCCCAAAACAAAACAACAACAACAACAAAAAAAAACCCAACAAAACAGCAACACAGCTGGGTCACCTGTACCCTACAAAGTGCTCACGTCTCAACACAGCGTTCAGATCGCAGAAGGTCAGTCAAACCCTGTTTGTCTCCGTGCGCCGCCCGCCCTGCGCCGGGGGTCTCCACCCGCGCAGGAGGGGCCGTGTCAGTCCTTGCAGGTGTAAACCTCCTCTCTCTGGGTGCACTGCTTGCACTCCACGTAGCAGCACCACCGCACCTGGCACTGGCACGGCCGGGTGACCACCCGGCTCTGCGTGTTGTGCCCCCGGCCGCAGCAGATGCTGTCGCAGTTCTTGTCCTTGTAACACTTCCTTCCCGAGGTGCCCGGGGAGTAGCGACTCATCATGCAGAAGCTCGGGGAGTCGTCAATGTAGACGAGATCCGTAGTCCTTGGGATTTGATCGCTGTGACCGGGGATGGATTTCTTGGGCGGGGAGATGTCTCCTTCGCCCGTGGCCTCGTTGGTGGTGCTGCCCACCTTGAGGGACGTCTCGTACTTCTGCTTCAGCTGCTTCCCTATCTCGTGGAATGGAGAGAGCTGCCTCCAGCACGTTCGGACAGTGCAGGATCCGGACACGCCGTGGCATTTACAGGTTGTCTCCACTCCAGCCTTGATGACCTGCAGACACACACGGCCCCAAAAGAACATCAGTTACGGGGGAAGAAATCAAGACACTGAGTTTAAAACGACAGTTTCTGGTAGACACTTCAGGAACACCAAGGTGATGACTATTCCAAATCTATCTGTTGGAAGAGGAGAGAAAACACATGCTACAGAAAATACTTGTTTTAGAAGGGTCCCAGTTTCCAGAATATGACATTTACCAGCCAGAACTTTGCTTAATTGGCCAATTAACATTACTAGAAATGTGCACAAAAGTTTGTCAAGTGCTGCCACTCATTATGTAGACAAAGATCTGAAACTGTGATGCAAGTAAGAGATTAATACATATTTGAACTCTTATTTATCTATGTCAATAACACCAAGCAGGTAAGTTGTAACGCAAGTGGAGTCAGTTTAGTGGAAAAAAGTGGGTGGCACATGCTCCAGAACACAAGCACGGACAGTAGGAACCTTCTCAATAACACAGCACACTGGAACCACCTGAAACTCAAGCCATTTGCAGCACAGGCTCCGTGAAAACATGGTTAAGCTGTGCTGTTCCCACCAGCAGTGACTGGGGATAACATCCCACCCAATTCACTTCGTGACTGAGGAAAAACATTCATGTAGCTGAAATATATATACATATATATATATATGTATGTATATATATAAAACCCTATAAACCCTCAAGAACAACAACCTCAATCACATCACCAAAAGCAGCAGCTCCAAAAACATCCAGGTAGTTTCCAGCTCTCCAACCTGTGCTCAGGATATTATTCCAGAATTTGGCAGCACGTTCAAAAAGATGGAGGGCAAGGCTTAGTTTCAAATATTTTCTTAAGTATTTGATTATTTTTACTTATTTTAAAATTCAAACTCTTGCAATGGGTGTTGCAAGGAGGAACAAGACTCATCTCTCAAACCCCTTAAAAAGAGAAATAACTTGTTCAAGGTATCAGGAAGTAAATGTGTATGCCTAATTTATTCCCCAAGCACAAGGAAGGGAGTCTCCATGGAGCAAAATGTCCAGATCTTGCTTGGAGAGAGCTTGGATGGGAACGATTCTCTCCAAATCACCACAAAGTGCAAATAGAGAAGGAAGATCAGAACCACAAAGTTCACATATGAGATGGAGGGAATAGAAAGGCAAGGTTATTTTAAAGAGGGAAAAGCAGCATAGGGAGAAGCAGTCTGAGGAAGGGAAGAGAAAACAAGGAGAGAGTCAATGGTCATTCATCTTGGAGAGAGACAAAGGTGGTAACAGCCCCTGGAGGCTGCAAAGGACCCCAAGCCCATCAACTGACTGATCCCATCACGTTATTTGGACAGTCACAGATAACCTGATGTTTATCAGTTCCAATTCTCCCTTCCCCCGAAACAGGTTGTATTTTGACTTTAAATGGGTAAGCTGTAACCACCCCCTAAAATAGCAGGTAACAGGAGTTTGTTTTACAGATCTGCCTCCTGGCAAGGTCCTACTGAAAGTGCCCTTCCTTTGGGCATGTGTGGTATCTAACAGAGAAGAAAACAACCTCCCCCTCTGCCCATTGTGGCACCTGCCCATGTTGTGGCCTCCTGAGAGCAGAGCACTGGCTCCAGTCCACTTCCCCACCATCCGGTTCTAAATTCCTTGGCCGCGCGGATCCTGCTGAGCACCATGTGCAAATGTGCAATAGGTCACGGGCTCGGAATTGGGGCCTGGCCCAATCCCGATATTCCAGAAACATTTTTAGAAAGACAATACTCACAGCACAGCCTTCAGCAAAGCCCGGCCAATGGTCACACTTCATTCCTGTGACAGCCAAGACCTTTTCAAATGCAATCCAATAATACACAGTAGCATTCAAACAAGTGACGGGTTACAGAGGGAGATGTGTTGCTGCTTATAGTGCTCAGCTGGGCCGGCTTGGTTAAGGGCTGTCACGCTTTGTGTGCCAAAGTGTCTGGCCAACTCCACAAGAAATCCCACAATGTTAGACAAGAGTGTACAGAACACGTTTCAACACGGAGGGGGGTGGGGGGGGAAGAAAAAAACTCAACTCTCACTCTCACAGTCCCTCATGTAAAGTCACATTTCACTGCTTGCCCAGAAGTGAGAGCTGAGTTCATGTGAAACAAAGCTCCTCCACCTGATTTCACGCCCCAAGCATCAGCAACCCGGGCAAAAATTGCTGAGATCCTTGGAGAAGGGCTGCACGCTGCAGTCATTCAGCAGCTCAGGCTTTCCTCAACCCTTCCACCCTGCCCAGTGCATCTGCTCCACCTGCAGAAGGAGATGGTCACCTTTGTATAGGAAATGGGAAAACAAGAAACCAACGGGAATTGGCTCAGCTAGGAGACAAGCTCCTGAGTTTAGAGCCGATTGAACGGGACAGGGTCATGAAATTCAGGAAGGGAACCCGGAGACGGGGCTATTCTGGCCAGGAGAGACCTCTGCAGAGCAATGTGGGAGAGCTGGCATTGCAGGTGCAGCATTGCCAAGGCACCCACAGCGGGCTGGTAGGCACGGCACAACACGTGTTGGAAAACCAGGTCCTGATGGATTGGCAGCTGGTGGATGGATTCAGGAATAAGCATGTAGGTTTAGGCACTCAAATCGCACCAGCCAGCCAGGGTTGACCTCACTGAGGCAAACATTTGAGTTTAAACACCTACATTTTGAGAAACACCTCTGAACTCCCATCTGACTCAGCAGAGCCAAAGCAGGGAGAGGATCCTGCCATGAGGCAGCACCTGCTCCACTGAACAGCTCTCCAGGCTCCACTGGAAAGGTGCTGCTGAGCACATCTCCACCCACTAACAGGAGCCTGGGGACTCAACTCATGCAGAGGCAACCTCAGTTTAGCTTTTTTAACCTGTGAGCAGAATCCCACCTCCTGGGATGAATTCAGGTGTCTAAATAACAGCTCCTCAAATAATGATGGATGCTGCAAAAAATTGCTCTTCACCACCAGCTGGCCCTCTGAGACCCCAAAGGTCTCTGAGAAGATACTAACCTGCATAATTAGGTAGATGAACCTATTCTCCTCATCTGGCCTCACACGAAGCCCCTAATGAATCCCAGTCTGGCTTTTCCTGACTCATTTCTAGCTCCTTGTTAAGTAGTGGCTGGGACAGCTTTGGTGTCATGCCCTGGTGGACCGAAGCATAAAAGGTTTCCATTGTCCCCGTCCCCATGAATGCACCAGTTCACGAAATCCAGCATGTGGGTTCTCACATGGCCACTGTGCGAGCGCCGTGCATCCCAACCGCCCCATAAACCTCCTCCTGGAAGGACCGGGAATGACTCAAGAATGTTACGAGGCAGCAGGAGTGAAAATCCTAGGAAAACCTCCTAGCCAGGCAGCCTCCCCTGCTGCTGTCAGTCACGATGCAGCTCCTCGAGGCGCTGTGTGATGGAGAACTGCTGCCTACGGGCCCCAAACCACCCACGAGCCAAAATGAGTCTTGGCAGAGCCCTTCTGTTTCTCGTCTCGCTCCCCAGCTTCCCACAACGACCTTTCCTCCTCTTGTTGCAGGCTCCTGTCAGAGACACTTAAATCCACCTCGTTTCTTGAGGAAGCAGAGCAAGACTGATCCAAGTCAGCAGGTTGCTTGGAGCAGTGTTGGAGAAAGCTTTCCTGGCTGGGCTCTGGGACAAATGGGTAAATGTCTAGGTCATGCTTTCAAACCAGGATAGAATAATGCAGCTTTTATTACACACAAAAATCTAGGGTGGATGAGGCAGAATAAGATTTTTAATATAAACTTATCGTTTCAAGAGCTATAGTAGCTCCTGCTTTCCTTTCAAGGCACATCACAGTTCAGAGCCTCATTTACCTCCATCCTACACAGACCTGAAGCTCTCCTGAACACCCAAGGCATCACCACTTAACTATCTCATCTCCACCAAGGTGAGTGGTCCCATGCAATGCCTCTATCTTGTCACAGATGCGAGGCAGAATGAACTAAATGAAACCCAAAGCACAACATATTTCATGCTCCCTATGGTCCAGACTCCATAGTTGCCACACAGCAGCGCAGTTGTAACTCAGGAGTAGGAGCAATAAGGAGCATCCTTTGTGTTGTATGCTGTAGAGAGCTTCTACCATGAAAACAGAACCAAAGAAAGACAACCAGAGGGTCAGGGACAGCATCACACATGGAAATTATGTCCTCCCACTCTCCTCTGAACAGCCACCTGGTCTGGAAGTCTCCAACAGAGTAATCTGGGAGGAAAAGAAAGCTTTTCGAGCTAATTAGCTTGACTTGGGAAGACAAATTCCCATTGACCTTGCTGTGAGAACACCAAACACCGACAAAGGCAGAGTGAGGAAAACATAAAGCGAGACAGAACCATCTTTCCTGGTGTTTGCTGCTCCGAGGAAATTAGATAGGGCTGCTGGACCGCCTGCCCAACTGGCTTTACAAGAGCCATGGGGAGAAGGGATCACAGCAGAGCATTGCTATGCAACATGTAATCCCTCCTCACAACAATGGTCCGCTGCGAAGCTCAGACTAAGTGCTCCCGTCATGATCAGTCTCAGACATGCTGCAACACACAATTTCTCAGTGTTTTAGCTGAAACGCCGAGGACAGATTCCCATTCATTCCCAGCTGGGTCACGGGGCCCTGGCGGTGGTTTTCAGACAACTCTTGTCTGGGCAGCAGCAGTGGGAATTCCTCGGTTATGGCTCCGCTGTCGTCATGGCTGGTCTGCGGCTCCGACGCTTCCAACCATTCGCTATGGTTTGGGGCAGAGGAGGGAGCACTGAACCCTCCCCACAGTCAGCCCATCCAGGGAAAAGCCTGCCCCCGGCTTGCCTCGCTTCAGAAAGGGCTCTGGGATGCTTCTCCACAAATCAAATCCCTTCCATGCCCTGGACGCAGATCCCTCTTCAATTTAAATAGGCTTAGTCATTCTCTCAGCTCGAGTATTAATGTTTGTTTGGACAGCGGCCACGGTCCCCACACAACTAGAAGACCAGACTTGTCCCTTAACACTGGCCAATGCCACTGGCTGGATTAGAAGTTTTCCTTTCTTTTTCCTTCTATCTTGTAAAAAAAAAAAACAAAAAAAACAACTTCTTTTGAGCCTGTTCTCAACTTGTGGGGTTTTTTCAGAACAATTTTCCCTTTCCATTACCCTTCCTTCTTTAAAAATATGAACACTCATATTTTAGTGGCATATGAATTAAAATGCAAACACTTAAGCATAGAACAACATAACCCTACTTAAAATTAAGAATTTTAGAAGTAATTCCCCCTCATACACACTTCAGTATTTCTAATGTGGTTCACATGCTAAGAAAGCTCCACATAAACAACCAACTGCAATCACTTACAGGGCACAGCAAGCAATATTTTCCAGAGTTTGGATTTCCAGGCCTTACAAAGCCTTTGGCTGAGCCAATCTCAGCCTGAAGAGAGGGAAAAATCCAGAAAGCATTCCATATGCATTCCTACCTGTCAGGACCTGCAGCAATTAATACCAGTGGTGGCCCTGCAAACTGAGCTGTACATCAAGTTTAAGGCTCGTCTCAGGATGTTATTTGCTAGGTTTGGTTTGTACCTTGGTAAACATGTGATGCTGCATTTCTCACAGCAAACACATCCCTAAAAGAGTTGCTTAAAGGATGCATTATATCTCTCTTTTTTTTTTCCCATGCACCAGCTGTATTAAGCTCATATATTTGTCTCAAAAATAACAATTATTACACACCTTGAAGTGCAGGTAAAAAACCCAAAGATATTAACATTTAAATTTGCCTGTTAGACAAACTCTGGAATTCCACTGGAATCATGTTTACTGGGAGGAACTGGATGGGACTGGATGGTCAGTGCTTGTAAACACTGTCTCTGCAACAGGAGAGCAGGGTGCAAGTCCCTGCCTTGCTACGCCTGTGGGTGACCTTTAGTGAGTCACTTAATCTTTCTGGGTCTCAATTTCCCCACCCTGTAAAATGGAGATACAGAAATGAAGAGGGTGGTGTGCTCTGATAACATGTTATGTGATAGCTCATGAAGTTCCTCAGACAGATGATAGCTGGGCAAACATCTACCTGATATGGAGAGTCCGTCCCCAGCGCAGAAGGCACGCTCAGCCCTCCAGAGAGATCCCTGCCAGCACTGCCTGAGGGGGGAAAAGCCATTCCTTGCATGGAATTCCAAAATAAGCAAGCCAACAGCAAGGAAAAGTCCGTGCACCTCCTACCATCCCCTCCAGAGCATCCCCTGTGGTTTCAGGTATAACGTGTTTCAGGCATCAGGTGTCTTTGGATGGGTCTGGACTGGAATCCTACAGCAACAAGGTTGACAAGGATCGTGGCAGGGGGTTGGAATGATATGATCTTTAAAGCCTCTTCCAAAGCCTCTTCCAACCCAAACCACTCCAAGATCTTATGATCCTTCAGAAACGTGCCCATAGTCTGCACAGCCCAAAACATATTGTGCAACAACAATTAAGCCTCATGAAGGGAACCAGTTTCAAAGCAGGATATTGCTGAAAGAGAGACCTTTTTTTTGGGGTGGAAAGACTTCTTTTATTCTCCATTTCTGCCCTTCCATAGTTTTGCACTACACACTTTTGGCTCTCAAGGGTCCTGAAGGCAAAGGCTTGTGTCCCTCTTTCTGGAAGGATAAAGGTAAAAGGGAATGAGAACAGGATAATTTTTTTTTTTCCTTGGGTAACAGCAGCCCCCTTTAATAGTGCCCCTTGGATCTGTAAGACATGCTTGACCAGACATACCTCTGGAAGAGGTCAGCACTCCTGGGATTAAGAAACTTAGCAACGCTCCAGAGAGGGAGTTGGAAAGTCATGTTTAATGATACTTTGCTGAGAAACTGGGCAAATTTAATTAAAACATCACTTACTCAAGCCCAGTGGAACTAATTGAGTGCTCTAATATTCCGACTTTTCATTAATGGGTTACAAAAGAGGGCTGCACTTGTGTGTGCAAGGGGGGAAGAGGGGGGAGGACGTAGAGAAGATGAGAGCCTTAGCAAGGCTGCCTGTTCTTCTTTTAATATCACTAAAACTCCATTGCTGCCAGTAGAGCTTTAATACAGTTGACTTCTCTCACCACCAGCACCCCCAGCCCCTTGACACACACAAACATCTCCCCCCAGCACACACCCCTCTCCACCCAAGACCCCCTCGCAAAGAATGGCTGAATGGGAACGAGTAGATTTGGCAAAGCAAGGGAAATTGCTTTTTTAATAAGTGGTCTATTCAGAGCTCCTACTTTCAATAAAGAGAAGGCTGGAGAAGTCCTGGTCTAATTACCTCATCCTCACACTAGACAAGCTCGCCCTTTCATTAACCACTGAGGTCATATCATATAACTTGGTGAGCCATCACGGGCACAACATGTTCAGTGATTAGTTCATTGGTGGCAGCAAAATTACAGCCAGCCCATCAAGGTTGTAAAAAGGCAGAAGTAAAAATCATAATTAAATGAGAACGTCTACCCAGAGACACTAAAACTAGGCGGGATGGGATAATGTCACCCTCACAGAAACACACGGATTGTTTGCTGCTGTGACACCATGGAGAAACTGCTGTGTTGACCAGAAGGGTAGAGGGTTGGTTGCCAAATTACTCAGTTAAGCACAGGTCCTTTTTTCGCTGGGTCTCAAGGGACTATTTGTATGTTTTGCCACGGTTGGGAGTAATTAGATGGGAAAAATGACATGTTAAGAGTCAGTGAGAGACCACCAAGCTCGTGCTGTATCTTTAACAGATATTCCTCCACTCCCTCAGCGAACACACACATGCATATCCAGCCACACACTCCAAGGACTCCAGTTCAAACTTGTTCAGCTCCAAAATGGCACAAATCAAGGCCATGTGCGCTCCTATATTGCCTTTGATCAAACCCATATGAGTTATTGTTCAAACAGCCAAACTAGGTTAATTCAAAGTGCTTTCAGACTGCTGCAGTCACTGGGTTAGCAAATCCTACACTCAACGGCTGGAATGTCTGTATGGCAGAAGTTGATGAGCAGCTTCTTTTGAAGACAGGCAAGCAGGGAAAACATGCTGAGAATCATATTTAACCCACTACCTTCCTCAAGGAAAACATAAATAAATGCAACAAGGAATATGGTAGTGCCTGCTGAGCAGCTTCATCCTCCAAAACTGCCCTTGCAGTGGGACCAGGAGGAAGGACACAGATGGAACCTGGTATTAATCTACACCTAAGTGCAAGCAATGTCAAAGACAATCCATCACCCACACCAAGAAGGTCAATGCTCAGGCTTCAAACTGGTTTCAATTTCGGAATCTGAAGCGAGCCCTACAAGTTTTGACCTTGCAGCTACGAAGCCAGCCTGGGTCCTCACCTCTGATCATCTTAATGACACCATATTGTGTCATTAATTATTAAACCCACTGCTTTGGGCCCACATACACCAACTGTATAGATGCATGTTCTCCTGATCCTGAACCACCAACCTCCTAAAAGCTTCCTTCTCCATGTGAAATCCCCTTGTTCTGTGCCTGATTTCATGGTGGTGGTGTGAATCTGGTGCTTGGCTCGTCTTCCAAGCAGACCATGGCACAATTATTCCAGGAGCACCAACAGCGAAACCCTTTCAACTGCTGCTGCAAACAGGCAAGGGAAGCTGTCAGACAGCAACACCAACTCGACAGACACATCGGGGAGGGGGACGAAAATAGGAACACTGGATCACTGACCTGCAGCAAAGGTCTTTGACTTGGATTGCCACGAGGGCTCTCGGTGTCTGGACAACCGTCACAACTGTTACTCAGCTGTTTAGCTGCAGATATTACACTCGTGCTTCGAAACCACTGCCAGTGACCAGAGCCTGACTGTGCCAAAAAAACGGGAGGCAGAGGATGCTGGAGAGTCCTGCATCTTCCCCTGGGAACTAACTCACACTGCGATCAGGACAAGGAAGGAAAGGCACAACAGGAAGAGTCAACCCCTCCAGCTCATCCTTGGAGTCCTTTTAGCTCACGGTCACATAGTGTAGAGGACAGATGATAATTAAGGACACCTAACCTAAACCCATGACTGGTCTCAGCCATATGGGCATCCTGACTGCAGATACTGGGACTGGGAACACTGGGAGTTGGGTGAAACCCATTGGGCAAGTTTTTCAGCCCCGCCACTGCTGGTAGATATTCATGGAGTTACAAGAACTTGCCAATGGCACCAAAACCCACAGCCTTGCAGGTTTTGATGAGACTGTATTATTTATCTCTGGAATGGGAGTAGGGCCAGGACATCTCACAGCAACATCCAGCATGAAATTACAGCTTCCACGGATCACCTTCTCTGTTGTCAATGCCATCTGCTATGCAGCCAACTCCAAAGGGATGGGACAGGCCCTCAGGAACAACCAACCACAAGGACTGCAACAAATTTCATCATCCTGCAAAGCCTGTTTCACACGTCAAAGAGCTGCAACAGGAGTTCAGAGACACTGAGCCCTTTAATCCAGAGCAGAAAAGTTGTCAGCCAAAACCAGACACCAGCTAAATCCAGGATGTTTCTAATCCTGATCTCAGCACTGTCTAGGAGCATCTGGTGGTGGGGAGAGGGGCAGACTCTTTGCTGGCCAGCCCTCGCTGGTGGCATTCCCCGGTGGCCCAACTCTGTCGCGAGGAATGACATTTTATACATACACACAGGAACAACTGAGCTGGGGTGGCCATTCCTAGAATGCACAACTGGCTGGGCTGCATTTGCCTGGGAAACTGGAGACCCAGGTCCCCCATCCCAGCCCCAACCCTGCATCCAATCACACAGACAATAACAAGGCTCGAAGGCTATTTCTGGCCTTACAGTATGTCCCCCTTCGAGGTTGGTGCAATGAAACACTGATCCTGAGCACCTGTGCTGGCCAATCTGGGGGATTTTCGTGTTTGGGCAACTCTAGGTACAGCCAAGCACATTGTGGGAGAAGGTGGAAAGCGCCTTCCTCTCCCCCCTTGCTGGGATGACCCAGCAATTGCAGCCACTTTGTCCTTTACATCAGTCATAAAATCTCCTGAACTGGAAGGATCACTGAGTCCAACTCCTGGCTCTGCACAGGACAACCCCAAGAAATCACACCGTGTGCCTGAGAGCATTGCCCAAATGCTTCTTGAGCTCTAGCATTCCTGCAGGGAGGCGCCACGGGAAGAGCAAGGCATAAAGAGGAGAAAGTCCTCCAGCAGAGAGGATAAGGATGGGAAAAGAAATAGGGGACTCAACACCCACGCACTGTCATCTGCAAACCCATCAACTCTGGGAGACATGAAAGATTTCTGCCCAAAAACAAAGCTGAAGAGACTTTCAGGTCTGAGGTCAGTCAGAAATTAATCTCTCCACCATGGTTCCCTGCCAGGTTCCCCAGCCAGTTTTAAAGAAACCTGGCTGAGGAGATTCTGTACTATCCATGCCCTCCTGATCTGCTGCAAGAAGAGCATCCCCCAAGCTGTGTTGTGGCAGTGTAAATCCCTTCCTCTGTGTCCTACCTCACGTAAGCCTGAAGAACCTGTCTTTCCTTCCTTTGTAATATAATCCCTGTTTTCCTTGTGGAAAACCAGCAATCTTTATCCCTACCTCCTATTTCCTAGACCTGGACAGTCTCATTCCTTTCCCTCTGGTGTCTCCCCAAGAGTTTTCCACAACTCTTGAGGCACAGTGACAAAACCAGGGCATAGTCCCCCAAGTGAGACTTCACCCTTCCAGAAGAAGGATCAGCCCATGCATTCTGCATCCCCACACCCAAATGCACCCCCTTCTTGCCCTCCCCCAACGGTGCAGACCCCAGCCCCGAGCAGCCCGCAGCGCACCTTCATGCCCACAAGGTTGTTGTGGAAGTCCACCCTGGCTCGCAGGTCCTTGTTGGGCTTCCTCCCCAGGAACTCCTTGACGAACTTGTTGCTGTACTTGAGGTTGTCCCCGCAGCCTCCCCACTGCCAGGCCTCCCTGTTCTCCAGGTCGGGCGCCTCGTCGCACGTGCATCGCTCCATCCGGCCCGCACTGCACGCCTTGGCCATGGCGTGGGTGAGCCCGGCCGAGGAGATGGCATACAGGAATGCTGTCTCCTTAAAACCTGCAGGAGGGAGGAGGGAGAGGCGTTAGGGGCAGCTGGAGCAGGGGTTAAAGAAAGGGAAAAAAAACCAGGAGGGAGTTGAGGCAAAACGCGCTGAGAGAAGAGCTGGAGTTGTGTCACAGAATCATAGGATGGGATCACAGTGTCCCATGTGGTGCCACCTCCCTTCTCCACTAGGGCCATCCCAGAGCACATGGATTTTGTCCAGATGGGTCTGGAATATCCCCAGTGAGGAGACTCCACACCTTCTCTGGTCTCTGTTCAGTGCTGGGTCACTGCACAGCAAAGAAATCCTTCCTCCTGTTCAGGTGGACCTTCCTGAGCATCAGTTCCTGCTCGTTCCTCTTGTGCCATAGCTGGGCACCACCAAGCAGAGCCTGGTCCCTCCTCTGACACCTTCATAGCATGTCAAGCTCTCAGCACATCACCGATGGTGAAGAGGACACAGTGGAGGGCAAGGAATGATGGGCAGAGGTGGCACAAGCAGGATTAAAGAATGCAAAAATAAAACCTGGCCAGCTCTGTGGTTGTCACTCTAGGGACAGTTTTGTGCCTGGAAACAAGAGTTGAGCAAGATTTGCCCCATCCCTGGAAGCATCCAAGGCCAGGCTGGATGGGGCTTGGAGCAACTTGGTCTAGTCGAAGG
This sequence comes from Margarornis squamiger, assembly GCA_035222235.1. NCBI lineage: Eukaryota > Metazoa > Chordata > Aves > Passeriformes > Furnariidae > Margarornis > Margarornis squamiger. Next base: position 1,454,864 of record JAWWTY010000077.1, read on the forward strand.
TGTCCTTGCCCATGAAAGGGGAGGTGAGAGTGGATGATTTTTATGGTCCCCTCAAAGCCAAACCATTCCATGATCCCATGAGGGGTTGGACAGGCCATTGAGGTACCGTGGCACAGCAGTACTGCTACCAAGGGGTCACCAAACAGCAGGAACTCAGCAGACTTCCACTCTGGTGGTTGGGGTAGGAACCACGAGTGCTCCTTTCTCCTCCCTCTAACCCTGAAATAAAGTCATTGGGTCCTGCTCCAGTCCCACAGGAGGCACCTGAGGGCTGGGATCCCAACACAGCACCTCATTTGAATGACTCAAAAAGCAGTTTACACCTCAAACCTTCCCTGCACAACCCCCTTCTTTACACCTCCACACTCACCTGCTGCAGGGATGTGACAGCATCCACTCCCCTCCACAGTTCAGCTGACACTCAGAGAGACCCCCCATTTCAAGCCACTTTATAGAAGGCAGAAATAAAAAGCAAACCTGCCAGTATTTATAGCTGCCCATTCTCCGGCCATGGAAGCCGTAAACGACTGAATATTTGAGATGCAATTCCAGAACAGCTTTGGATGGGGCTCAAGAAATCCCCCACTCAAAAATAACACAAGTGGATGGTGACAGTAGTGGATATATCTGTAAGCTGGTGTGTCAACCAAGGACATGCAGAGACACTGCCAGGTCATTTTTGGAACTGTTCCTTGGGAGGTTCATGATAGTCCAAGCAAGCCCATGGGGCACTACCTGGCCCAATCCCAGAGCCTGCCTTCCCAAAACACTCCCAGGTACATAAGGACTGATGAAAATCCAGCCCAGGAGACTGAGGTTTGGTCCTCCCATGGGTTGTGACTCAAACCAGACTGTGGTAGGAGATATCCAACCATTTTACTGCTCACCTGGAAATGAAGAGCAGGAACCTTTTCCTCACTGGAAGGGAGATTAAAATAAAAATGCTCAACTCTGTACTCACTGAGGACACTGTAAGGAATAGCCAGAGTTGAGAAACCAAATTCAGAGTTCTTCCATGTGTTTTTTCCTCTGAAGTTAGACCACGTCCTCTGACACCCCAGAAACATCTCCAGCACTGCAAACACTCCCACTGGAAGTGGTGGGAGAATTCTTTATTTAATTCACACAACAACAGCTCACAGATACTGAACTCCTCAGGGTGGAAAATGCCTTCTAAGCAGCTTTCAGCCTTTAGAGGGTATTTTTTTTCTAAGTTACACCCTAAATCAGACTGGCCACATGCCTGTCAGAGGGATGCCACTTACTGAAGACAGATGTTCCCAAGCCTCTGTGCCCCTGGATTGTTGAATTGGCTTCTTGCCACTGCTACGACTTGTGCTACAAAATGAAGAGGTACCAGTGCTCTAACAGAGAGTCCTCGATGGAAACCCTCCTCTGAAGGTCTGAGACACTGAAATCATGGAATACTTTGGGCTGGAAGGGACCTTTATGCCCATCTTGTTCCAACCCCTGTGTCATGGGCAGGGCCACCTTTCTCTAGACCAGGTTGCTCCATACCCCATCCAACCTTGCCTCGAACACTTGAGTCCCAGCAAACTGGCTGGATGTGGTTGGGTTTATCACTCAGCCCAGATCTACCACCTGCCTGAAGAGCTCCTGATCCGAAGCACTGGATGGTTGTGCAATCTCAGCTGAGCATCAGCGCCGTGCAAGCACACAGAAAGCCAGGCGAAATGCTTCATTTGCAGGTTCTCCCCTTCCCTCAGCCTCCACCCATCAGCTTTGGCTCTGCCCTTCCCATTCTCCACCCCTGAGAGCTCCACAGACTCCCAGTGCCCATCACCACGGGTATCATCTCACCCACAGGCTGCTCCAGAGGCTTCCAACCAACTCCATGTGACATTTGGCTCCGGCCAGATCCAAAGCCATCCCTGCCACGCACTATTTGATTGCACCAAGATATTTTGTAACAAGATAATGAGCTTTAAATCAATGCAGGCATTCTAAGCCCCGGTGCACTGACAGTCTGCCGGCCACAGCTATCCAGTTTCAGCCATCTCCAAAATTGTTTGCGAGGATCCAAAGAGGATAACAAGTCCCTTAAACAATCCCCTGTTATTTTAAGAAACGGGCTGCATCAGCCCAAGTTGCAAACCAGCAGCCAGGCTGTTCTGGTGACCGAGTTTAAAAGCAGAGGGAGAAAGGTTTAAGTGAAAAAAGTGGTTTGGTGGGATTTTTTTCCCTGGTTTCCCCCCGCTCCCTCTCTCCCTGAAAAGTTGCAATGGTCCTGGAGGAGAGGAAACAAGCCCACACCGAATAGCTGTGTCTAAGAGGGTGATCCATGTGCCTCTTTGCCCTGGGGTATCACTTGTTGCAACCCTGAACCAGGAACCAGCAGCTCCTGGAGAGGAGGAGAAAGATTTACAGGGCACTGTGTTACTCCATAGGAACCCTGTCTGAAGGATTTACAGCGCCGGTGGAGGGCAGGGATGTTGCAGGGATATAAAACATGCAAGAATGAGACAGCAGGCAGAGCCTTGCAGCCCCCAGGGCTGTCATTTATTACACGGGTCCCTGACAAGGGGTGGGATGGGGTGGGGGGTCCCTGATGGTGTTTTGAGGCAGCTCAACTTCGGGCTGCTCCAAAAACTCCCCCCTGTCCAGGGCTGCCCAGGGGACAGGCCATCTGAAGGAACAAGCTGTGGCCTCCAGGTGTCAGCATGAGAAAGTGCTTGGCTTTCCCAAGGCGCCACTAATCCAGGGACTCCTCTGGCATGCAGGGATATTTTTAAACGTCTTGCAGCTCTGGCTGGACCTCTTGGGTTTCATAAGGACTTTCCTTGTTTCCACCACTCAGTGACAGTGCATTAGTTAAGCCCTGGCACTTCTGAGTTACTCCTCCTCACTAATTAGCGAGGGAGGGAGCCCTGCAAACCCCTGCTCTTATCTTTAAAGACACCAGACCCTGGGTTTCTACATCCAGGTCCATCTCTGAGTGTGGGACTTTCTGGAAGGCACTAGAACCCTGGAGAACAGTGCATGGACTCTGTAAAATGGTCCTGCAGGTTGGAAATAACTGGATTTACTGGGAGGGTAGGGGAAACTGGACTGTATGAGATAACACAGAGGAGATAAAAGTACCACCTGACCCTCCAATATTCAGAGGATCATCTCCATCTGAACTGAATCTGGGAAGAGGTGTGGGAATTACCCTCCACTCACATCCAAGAGCTTTTCTTTGGGTAGATCAGTTACAGGACACAAACACTTGAAGGATTTGCCCTGTACTGTGACATGGCTCACCTTGCCCTCTCCAACAGGACAGCACAGAACAGCCTGGTTTGCATTTTCTCAACTCCTTTCCTGACAGACTGCCATGAGAAATGGGAAAAATAAATAGGAAAAGTAAATAAATTAGGGGAAAAGAGGGAGGCCAGAAAAGAGGGGAGGGATGAAAAGAGAGGAGAGGCAAGAAAAGAGAGGGGAAGCAAGACAAAAAGAGAAGGCAAGAAGAAAAGAGGGGAGGCAAGGAAAAAAGAGGGGAGGCAAGGAAAAAAGAGGGGAGGCAAGGAAAAAAGAGGGGAGGCACGGAA
>JAWWTY010000077.1:1459263-1502754 GCA_035222235.1 Margarornis squamiger
GGGGAGGCAAGGAATTAAAGAGGGGAGGCAAGGAATTAAAGAGGGGAGGCAAGGAATTAAAGAGGGGAGGCAAGGAATTAAAGAGGGGAGGCAAGGAAAAAAGAGAGGAGGCAAGAGGGGACAGCTTTGGGAGCTTCAAAACCCTCCTCTCTCCAGCAACAGCTCAGCTTCCAGCAGAAATGAGGAGCAAACATAGCTGCTGGCTGAAGACACACACACAGCCACCTCCAGCCTCCAAGGAGAGGAGCCACGGGCCAGCAGAAGGGAGAAGCACCTCAGTGAGCCCCATGAGCACATCCCCTGCCTGCTGTGCACCTCCATGGATGAGCTGGGGCTCTTTCAGGACCTCTGGGGAGGCAGCAGCACCTCAGTGAGCCCCATCAGCACATCCCCTGCCTGCTGTGCACCTCCATGGATGAGCTGGGGCTCTTTCAGGACCTCTGGGGAGGCAGCAGGGGACACCCCAAAGGGGGTGACGGGTTCAGGGGGTGCCAAGCCCCCGAGGTGCCCAGCCCACTGACCTCTCTTGAGCAGACTGGCGCGGTATCGACCCTCCAAGGTGCAGTTCCAGCGCTCGAAGCGGAACTGGTACTGGCACTCGAGGGCACTCATGCTGATGGCCTCCATCAGCGTCTCGGCCACGCCGGGGTCCCGCCGGCACATCCTGCGCTGCTTCTTCTCCAGCTTCAGGCGGTCACACACCTTGTAGTGGGCCTTGACGGCCGCTTCCTCCATTTCTGAGGTCAGAGGGAGGATGGTCAGGGGCTCGTTCCCCGTCAGCCTGTGAGGAAACACAGAGGGGCACAGGGGTGAGGGAAGGAGCTTTAGGGAGAAGTCTTTAGCTGAGAGGAAGTTTTAGGAGGAAATTCTTTACTCAGAGGGTGGTGAAGCACCGGTTGAGCCAGAGGGGCTGTGGCTGCCCCATCCCTGGACGTGTCCAAGGCCAGGTTGGACAGGGCATGGAGCAACCTGGGATAGTGAGTGACATCTCCACCCACGGCAAGGGGTTGGATCCAGAGGGTCTTTAAGGTCATTCCAACCCAAAGCACTCTGTGACTCTGTGAAATACACGGTACAAATGGAGTCAGTGGTGGGATCAGGATCTCCTGGTTGAGCATCTGTGTGGGCTTGATGTTTGGGCAAACAGTGATTTTACAGGGAGGCTCCTCACAGTGTGTGTGTGCAACGTGGGAGCAGGATTTGGATTTGTGTTCCCTTCCAGCTCTCACAGAGCTTGTTTGGACAGAAACCCTTGGCCATCTCCACCACAAGACTGTGTTTAAACTGAAACTGGAAAGAAATAATTTAAAGTTCCGAATAGCAAAAATACATGAGCACTGCTGTACCATCCTGTGCATAAACAAAACAAAAAAAATCATTTTGGCACATCAAGCAGAGCCAGAAACCAGCTTGGGAAGGGGTAGATGATGATTTGCCCCACCAAAGCCCAAGAGACACACTGAGGAAGCACATAAAGCCACCCTGCCCTCAGCAGAAGAGATCCTGACATAAAACCCAGTGAGCCACAGCCTGAGGTTTGAGAGCAGGAAAGACTTTCCAGGAGATACTGCCAAAAGCTTTTACAAGACAGAACAAGCTCAAAAACCTTAAAAAATGACCTGAAGAAGTTCGTGTCCCGTTGCCTTCTCCCCTCCCTCCTCCCAGCACAAGGTCCTTGACTCTACAATGTGCAACAAAAGACCAGCGAACTGTTCCCGGTGTCAAGTGACGAGCTGCTGGAAAAGGACCAGCCTGGCATGGGCCCCAGGGAGCAGAGAGGCTGCAGGAACATCTGCTGGGCTCAGCAGAGCTGTGTTGGCCAGCCTGGCTGTACCCCACTCTCCTGGCTCTGCCCTGTCCCGGCCACGTGCCAGTCCAGGCAGTCAATGGGAATCACTAGGAAGGGTTTGGGAGGACCTGAGCACACATTGCCCAGCCAAAAAGGGAGAATGGCTTCAATCTGGCATTGGAAACATGCTGGAACGTTGGAATCCTGCAGAGGGGAGCACTGGGATGGGTCACAGCCTTGGACATCTCCACTGCTGCAGGTCCACCGGGGAAAACGGGAAGAGGAGAACACACTCATGCCCTTTGCTGGACACAGATGGGTCCTGGAAACCCTTTAAAGCCCCACCTGTCCCACAGGAGCAGGGATTTGTTGTTCTGAATGAGTATTCCTCTCCAATCAGTGGGATGCATCCTGCCAGGAGCACAGTTCCTGAGGGCAGGCAGCTCGGATGCTTTAAATCCCAAACCTCAGTGCACAAATGGGCATGAAATCCCGAGCTGAGTCCCAGGCAGCAGCATCCAGGACAGATCCAATCACTCCTGATGAATTGGTGAGGTGATTTAACATCAGACATCTCAGAAAAAATGGGCCGAGTTGGGACTTTTAGGAGAACAAAGATGGGCAGGAAAATGTTCTCCTTCAGTCCCCTTCCAAAGTATTAAGATCTCCAGAAAAAAACCCTGCAGCGATAAAAATCCATTGGAAACACGGAAAACTGGTGCAACCTGGTGTAAATTCACCAAAAATTAGGTTTTCCCCAAATTTTGCTCCCTCAAAATGAGAAAAAAATAAAATCTAAAAGACCAAATAGCATTTGAAGCATAAAGGTTAAACCTTTCATTTTTGGTCTGTCTTAACTGGGGCAGTGTGGACTTGGTCACAGGGGACATCACGCAGTCCTGGAGCTCCCAGAAGGCTCATTCATGAGGAAGGTGCCTTAGTCTGAGCTTCACAGGAGTAAAGACCTGTAACAAAATCTCCAGGACAGTCATTCCTGGCCTTCATGACACTCTGAAGGTTCATTCCTGCGAGCTTCCATGGTTGGCACAAGAGATCCTCAGCTGGCAAAGGAGAGAGAGGGAGGCAAAGCATTCCTGACAGCTCTCCCTTCCCATTTCACCTTTCCATCTGAGCAGGGGCAGAGGGGCTGGAAAACACACGCTCCAAGTATCACAGTGAGGAGGGATACAGGAATTGATGCTACAGCCAGGATTCCTGCACAGCAACTGGTGATTTCAAACCCCTTCCCCACCTTCCCCCTGAGCTTGGTGGCTTGGAGATACTTCAAATTATGGTTTCTCACAGGTCAGCCTCCCAAAACTTGCTGAGAGCACAGCCTGGTTGCATGTGCCTCCGATAAAAGTCAGCTCAACAGGAAAAAAATAAAGATCCAGGGATAGGGAGGTGGTAGAAAATAGGGTTCATGGTGCCACAACATTCCCACAGCTGGTGGAAGAACAAGCCATGCAACACACGGCATGAGCAGAGATCCATCCATCCCTGCCTGGATTCGTGCTCAGAAATTCCCCTAGAACAAGACAAGGAGGAAATTTAGGGGGGGGGAAAAGGGCTTTTCCCATCCAACAAGCCACGAAACTCTTCCAGGTGAAGACCTCCACGAGCAGAAGCCACACACATTTTCCCTCCCCAGCACTGGATGGGTGGCCAAGGGACAACACAGCAGCCTCAACTCTGCACACACATTCCAGAACCCCGGGCAAAGGGGCGAGGTGACACTTTCCAGCCAGAGCATGGCATCAATACCCCAGCACAGGCAGAGCCAGGGAGCTCCACCTGACACGCTGCCTCGGAGCTCCCGCTGCACGGAACCTTCCTAATCCCATAAAGCCCTTTTATGCAACCCAGGCTGAGTGAGGTCCTGTGAGGCAACCGTGTCAGTCGGACGCTTTCTCAGCTCCTCACAAAGACCAAGCTGTTCTGGCCAAGGAAGTTTTTCAGGGGAGGGCGTGTTTTTTTTGTTTGGTTTTTTTTTTTCTTACGCACCCAATTCACAAGTGTTGGGATCGAACTGCCAGCCAGGACCCTGGGATTGTGTTATTTTGCACTGAGAGGGTGCTGAGTGTAAGGTGAAGTGGTCACCTTCTAGTGGAAGGTGTCCCTGCCCATGGCAGGGCAGTTGGAACTGGGTGATCTTTAAGGTTCCTTCCACCTAAACCATTCTAAGATTCCACAAGATGGTGTGTTTGTCCTCTAGGAACCTGGAGAGAAGACCAAACAGCTCATTGCACACAACCTAGGAAGCTTCAACTCTCTGGAAGTTAACTCTGGCCTCTCTGAGAGCAACATGAAGCTATAAAGCCAAGAGACAGGTTCTAAGTCAGGCTTTGACCTAATCTTGCCTGACTTCTTCTCCAAGTGACACACCTGCACCACCCAGACCTGAGGAAGGACCTGGCTGCCCTGTGCCATACCCAGCACACTGAAAGGAACCTTTGCAACATCATTTGAACTATTCCCCTTCCACTTCCACCTGGCACTAGTCTGAAGGCAGGAAACCAGAAGGATTCCTGATGGAATCACCAGACCCATCCAGTATGCACAAATGCTACTGGTGCCATTTGGCTTCCTTGGTTGGGAACTTCACCTCAAACATTGCTAATTGCTTTGTTGGTTTTTTTCCTGGAGTTCAGTGTCCAATCACCAGGACTTGGGAGAGATCCCAAACTCAGCCCCTGCCAGTGTACAGCTCACACTGATATAGCTGCGTGGCCAAGTTTTATCTGTGGCACAATGGAATGATCCCTTCCAGACAGGCAACCCAAGACAGATCCTGCTTTCAGCTCATCTCAGAAGTCAAGAGTTTTTATTGCCTCATCAGCTCACACTTCCATCAGCGTCCCTGGACTTTCCCTTGTTTAAGTGGGGACTTTCCTAGTGGGAAATTAAGAGGGATGATCCAGAATTAAGGCAACTCCACAGACCTGTGAGTGCCTTCTCATTACCGAAATGAATGATTCCACAGCTCAAGGAGTCACACTGAGTTATGCTGCACACCAGGACTAGATGATGATGATTATGATTATTATTATTATTTTTCACACCCAACAGCCTTCAGTTGCCCTCTCTCTCCCACCATCACACTCTCACATTGTGAGGAAGCTTTCCTAAAATGACTTACCACGGTCCCCCCATCCCACAAAAGCCAAGTGAATAATTGAAGTGTGAAAAGTCAGAAGTCCAACAAAAAAATTCTGAATGTCACGGTGAGTGATGAAGACTTGATATTTGGAGCAAGAGTTGGCCAGTGAAGAATCAACCATTTCATTCTGCACTGTGTTGTTTGGGTTTTTAAGTGTTTATAGGTACAAGTGCTCACACTAACTCAACGTGCTCTGGAGGAAACCATCTCAAGAACATTCACCAACTTCATTTTTGCTCTTCCCAGAGCTGTCAGAAGCCCTGGTAGACTCCCAAATCATTTAGTATCACAAGAAATTTTCTCCTCTTCTCTACTAAATAATTAATTCTTTATTTTCTTTTCACCTCTCAAAGTCAAAACTAAGCTTTTTTGCTCCAAGACACGTCATTCACCCCAACATTCAGGTACTTCTGACTATTCATGCCTTGCTTAGACCACAAAACCTGGGGCCACTCAGGCCAGTTTCAAAATTCTCTGCCATTCTCTGAGCTACAAAGCCAAAGGTTTCCTATTCTGGCTAATTTATACACACTTAAAAAAAACATCACACATTTCCTTAAATCTTTTCATAAAAATAAAGCCATGGATTCTCCAAACATCAGCAGGGATTTCTGGCCTTCCACAATGACATCTCCACAAGTATTTAGCTCCTTCCCAAAGATTGCCCTGTTGGAGCTCTCCACTTCTTCAAGCTCAGCCCTTCCTCAGTTAAGTTTTCCACCCATCTGCTCTGGCAGGATCCTGGGACATTGTGGAAATTAAAGGAATTGGCAGAAGGAAAAGTCCCTCTCCCAGCCTGAGGAGATCTAGACCATCCAGGGCTTTACAAGGCAGAGGTAAACAGCCAACACTGCACTTAGAAATCCAAACCAGCTTTGCTAAAACTCATCTATCCTGGCACTGTCCAGGCTTCCTCCCCTTATCATCATCCACTGATCCCTACACGTGTTCATTCTCTTCCTTCAAGATCATTCCCAACAAACCCTGTCTGGGCTCACCTCTCCTTTTTGATCTCCATGAGCAATGGAGAACTGTTGGAGACCAATAAGCAAAACAACTGGAAACTCCAGTAACAAAACCAGCTTTTCCCATCACAATTTTGTCCCAACTTCTGCTTTGATTCCTCTCAGCATCATGGCCTTGCTTTAGATGGCAACCCCTCAAACATGGGTTTCCTCATGAGTCAACAGTGCCCAAAACTCAGTTGCACCTTCTGCTTGCAAAGACAAGTAACAGCCCCCACCACAGAGGCTACTACAGCTTTACACACTCCCACACAGGAGGGGCAAATAGGGCCTTACAACCTCCCCACATCCAGGTGGAAACAACCATCCCCTGCTCATGCTCCAACTAAGAGCATGGGTGGTTTATGTGCTTTTCTAGCAGAAGGTGTCCCTGCCCATGGCAGGGGGTTGTAATGAGTTAATCTTTAAGGTCTTTTCCAAGCTAAATCATTCTATGATAGAGGGAAATGCCTAGAAGTCCTTGGACCAGCTTCTGAGTGGTGGGAATTAGAAGGACAGAGAGGAGAAAAGCTACAGCATGGGGAACTTCCAACCCAAAAGATGCCACTCACCAGGGAAGCAAGCACCAGTCTCCATCATGTTCCACGTGAAACATGCTTAGATATTTGGGGGGTTTTGTTCTTAAGAGAAAAGGTGCAGATTCTTGTAGGCTTCAGTCATTCCAGCCTGTCTTCAATCATATAGACTGAAGATCAATACAGGAGTTTCTACTGAGCATCTCATGATGGTCAAGTGGACATGAAAGGACCCTTTCTACACACACCTACCAGGTTCTTGGGTCCTGCCAAGAGTTCTTTCCAGCATCCACCAAAAGGGCAAGTAACATCTGTTTCCAGAAGTAAGAAATTGCTGGTGCAAATCTCTAGCTCTTCCCTTTCCAACACAGCTTTCCTGGATGCTTCCAGCACTCACAGCAACCACTCTGATCCCAAAGTTCTTCTCAGGCCCAGGTGTTACCACAGAGATGTGGGACCTTCCCATTTTAGCCTTAGATGGAGTTCACACCGAAGCTGGAAGACCTTTCCCAGGCTGCTGAACACAGAGGTCCAAGAGGAATTTCCCCAGGCCAGTTCTCCTGGATTGAAGAGAGTGTTGGACCCCAACACCCCACAAAAGGGGTTGTCACATCACTTCAGAAGGGAATTTTCTGTGGATGAGGCAAGACAAGGATGGCTTTCTCCCAGATACAGGACAGTTGTTACATGTCTAAATAAACCTCCATCCAATCTCCTGCCAAAACTCACCCTCACCTTCTCCTCTACAAACGACCAAAAAGTTTGGCACATAACACATGAGGGCAAATAATTTCCTTCAACTGAAGGAAAAACATGTCAGTGAATGAGCAAGGAATATTACTCTGTTCAGAGCAGAAGGCTGGAGATGTCCCTGTCATGAGACCTTCCTGCTTAAGATTTTTGGGATCCGTGTGCCAGGAGGAACAGCTGGTTTTGAACCTCAAGAAAACACTTCATTCTCTCTGCATTTCCCACCCATACAAAGCAGGAGACCTACCAGGTTATGAATTACTGTAATAACACTTCCCTAAAGGAAGGAATTGCCTTCCCTCCTGCCTCCCTTCCTCCAGTGAGGGGGGCACAAACAATCAGAGAAGGGAATCAAATGTGGGTCTTTCAGCCCTTGTTAGTGTATCTGAACCACAAAGCTGAACTACCCTTCCTTCTTTCCCCCTCTCTCCTTACAAATACTTTCTTCAGGAAGTTTCTGGTCCATCAGAGCAAAAGGCATTTTTATTTTAGGTAAAGAGCTGCAGGAAGGAGATGCACCAGAACAGAAATGGCACAAGGGCAAACATCAGGACCAGCTCTCCAGGCATTTCCAACTTTCCCTTGCAATTCCCGTGCCTTGTGCTGAGCAGTTCCCAGCACCAAACCACCCTCAGGAAACACTGCAGGGGTTTTTGGGGAGGAGCTTTTACACAGGGCAGGCCACAGGTAGCTTGGCCCCAAGACCTAAATCCACTGGAACAATTCCCCTGGAACAACCCATTCTGTCCCTGAGCGAGCAGAGATGGAGAAAGGAGGCAGGGAGGGAAAGGCTGTTTCCTCTCCCCTTCATCCTCTCAAGAATGAAACAGCAATCAGGGAGATTTAAGAAGGATTTTCAACCCAACTCAAAACCAGCCTGTGCCAGTGGAATGCACGGGCCAGGCAGCAACAGGGGCTTTCACTCCTGATTTAAGAGGGAATTAGCTTTGCCCTTGGCAGCCTGTGCCAGGAATTATCCCCCTTACCCAGCTGGACAGCTCCTGGACCCCCACCCCACAACCCACCCCTGCTCCTTATCCAGTCACTGCTTATTTTTATTGGATTTAATTTTATATAATTTTTTTTTTTTTTAAGCCTGACATGATTTCTTTTGGCCTGAGTCCCACTGGACCATAGGCAACGTGTGGCTGTGAGTTTCGGGGCAGGGAAGTGGCTAAGTGGGAGCAATGTGATGGAAAATGAAGAAATAAACCCAGAGGAGAAAATAAAAGGGTTGTTTTAACCCATTTTGCCCCAGGTAGTCTGGAGGGGGGGAAAAAAATAGGGGATTTTGTTTGTTTGATGCAAGTTGATGGCTTTTTTTTTTAAAAACTGTTGAAAATGCTGCCTCCTCAGCTCCATGTTCCAGTGAAAAACAGCTCAGCTACAGCCCTGACATGGGCTTAGGGTACTTCCTGCTCTCAGGCACACGATGGGATTCTTGGGGTTGTCCTGTGCAGGGCCAGGGGTTGGACTCCATGATCCTTGGGAGTCCCTTCCAGTTTAGGATATTCTGTGATTTAATCTAAAATTGGGTCTACCAGGTTTTCCCAATGTGGAACAAAAGGGACTTTTCTACATGACCTTTGTAGAAAATACACTTGATCATCCTTCCCCCTGCTTTCTTTTTGAATAGTTTTTGTTGGGAGTGAGGACCAGGAGAGGACCACAAATGTTAGGGATCACGTGGCAGATAGAGCAAAAGAATTTCTAGCAGATTTTAAAGACAGGAGACCAAAGGAAACAGGTCAGATATTCAATGGCCTGATTTTCTTGCAGCAAAGTTGAGCCACATGCAAATTCTCTTTCATCTCCTCCTACCATGAAGCCCAAATTCTTAAAAGCCAGAAAGTCATCTGTTCTATAAACCTGCAGCAATAGCTTTGTTGTCCTGGTGCAAAAGAAAATCCAAATTCATGGTCTTTCTCAGTAGCTTCTCTTGTCTAGGAAGAGTTGCACAGAGCAAAGGATATTTGGCATTTGAAATCTAAACAGAGGACCAGAAAAAATCCATAAATGTTTGTTCCCTGTGATTTTTATTTTTTTTTTTTAAACTGCTGCTGCTTTATATTTATTCCAGCAGGTTTAAAGAGAAGGAATCTGAAAGCACCACACATGGGGTAGTTTCCAGATCCCAAAACACCTCCTGTCCATCCTTCTGGCTCTCTGCAGACCAAGGTACTGCCATGAAGCCTAACCAAGGATCCACCCAAGGCTGGAACCTCCACAGGGATCACTTCCCTCAGGGCAGTGCAGGGATCAGACCTTTCAGTTCAGACCAGGCACAGCATTAGAACAGCACAACTAAATGTTAGACACTGCGAGCAGAGCCTTTTTTCCAACCAGCACCTCATTAAACTTCAAGGCTCATTGCCACCGGATGTTGTGAAGCCCAAAATGATGAACAGATTCCAGAAGGGATTAGACAAGTTCAGGAAAGGGAGGGTTCATCCAGATGGGTGATGAAACACGAGGGCTCAGGAAGCCTTTCAACCACCGCCTGCCAGGAGCGAGCAGGACACGTCAGGAGCCACATCACTTGTCCCACTTCCCCCTGGATTCCCCAGATGTCCCTGCCTGGCTGGACAAACCTTTGGTTTGACCCCATATGGCAGCTGTTGTGTTGTCAACACCTAAACAGGCACCTGTAAGACACACCTTGCTTTGGTTACAGCATTTAACCCACCTGCTCTCCAACCCTTGGGATGACAGCAAGAACCAACCCAGAGGTGTCAAGCACACACCACGCTGATATTTTAGCAATTGCACCCTTCCAGTGCTTAAAGTGGCTTGTAAGAAAGAGGGAGAGGGACCTTTTTACGTGGCATAGTGATAGGACAGAGGGGGGGAATAGCTTTAAACAGAAAGAGAAATTGAGATTAGATGTTATGAATAAATTCTTGGCTGTGAGGGCGGGCAGGCCCTGGCACAGGTTGCCCACAGGATGCCCCATCCCTGGAAGCATTCAAGGCCAGGTTGGATGGGGCTTGGAGCAACCTCCCAGCAATGCTTCCACGTCCCCAGCAAGCCTCCCACCCACGGCAGCCCTCGGCACGCCGGGACGTGGGAATGCCTGGCAGGGCCAGCCATGTGTCAGTGTCAGTCTCTCCCACTGCCCCTGCCAGGGAACGATCCCCCCCTCCGGAATGAATCGCCCGTCTGTCTCCCTCACACCTCAGCCAGCCCTTTTGTTCAGTGTAGGAGATAAAGCCCCAGCAGGCACCATCCAGCAGGATTTGGCCCGCTGCTCTCCCTGCCCTGTGGGATAAACGCCGCCGTCCCTCCCGAACACTGCCCGCTCTGTTCTCGGCAGATGCTGCAGTCGCAGAGCTGCCCTTGCCCAGACCACAGCCCCTGGCAGCCAGGGAACAAGCTCCTTGGAGCCAACACAGCAGCTTCCTCACTGCCTGGACACAGCCCTGTGCACACACACGCTCGCTCAGGCAGCACAGCAGCGAAAGGGAAAACAAAGCTGACTGCCCAGACAACACAAATTAAACGAAACCTTTGAGGGAAGCACAGCGAGGGCAAAGAGCTCCTCGAGTTCATCGGCACAGAGAAGCAACTGGAGAACGAGCTTCTTCCTCCTTCCCCTGATTTTCCACCCTGGGACCTGGAGGTCCCAGCTGGAAGCAGGGACTGACTGCTGGTCAACTTCTGGACAGATGACAACTTCTAGAAACAAGCGTGTGGATTCAGGCAGAAGTGTGTGTGGGGGGGTTTCACCTCCCCCTCCCCTCAAAACACGCTCCCCTGCCCCTATTAGATATCGCAGGGAGGTCAGCTCGTGGAGGGTTTAGATGGTTGGGCGGGTTGACACATCATCTGATCTATTTTGGGAGCAGTTTACGGCTCTGCAATTCCTCCCCTGCACAGCAGCGATAGCTTTTCCACTCTAATGTCACTTTATCCTCGTGGCAGGTTTAAAAACTAAACAGGTGAAAAAACAAACTTTCGGGGCGCTGGAGAGAGCGGGATGCACGAGAGACATCATGGTGATGGGATGGGAGAAGTTTATCCTTGCTCTGAGCCCCAACAGAGGTTGGGGGAATGAATTGGGACCACAGAGGTGGATCCCTTAGAGAACTCAGCAGGGAGATACTCAAAGGCTCTCACATGGAGGTTGTCCCATGACTAAAGGTGTCTCCTGAATCCTTTTCTGAAGGAGCTCTGAGGTTCTACAAGACTTCAATAGTCAGAGCTTCAGCTCAACGAACCAGCTCTGGCCAAGGTTTCAAACTCATCAGATAAGGAGGACAAGCTACCAGGAGATTATGTTCTTGCTGCTGTATCCTAGAACATGAAGCCAACCACCACCTCAAACTACTGCCTTCTGCTGCAGAGTTAAGGGCACTGTGTGATGCTCCCTTCCCTGACATCCTCGAGCATTGCTCTTTCCCTGGATCTCCCCCAGCACCCCAAAACACTCCTCTATCCCCACCACAAAGAGGAAAAAACCAAACAGCATGACCACCTGCCATCAGTCTCCCGCTGTCCATTCACAAAGACAGGCCCAGATCCCACACCACTCTAGGAACAGTATCACCCTTCCTCAAAGGATTAAATCCATGCCCAGTTTTGTGGAAGGGAAGCAGATGCTGTCACAGTGGTTGATCACTGGTGATGAATGAATATTGAGAGCCAAGCTGCTCCTAACAGACCTGTGCTGCTGGCAGGACCCTCTCTTACCTTTTGAAGGTGACCTGACTACAGAATATTGGCAAGGACCTCAGCCAGACCTGCCTTTTTAGTCAAAATATTATTATTATAGCCCAGGCAGAGCCAGAGTTTTATTCTGTGAGTGCTGCTGAGCAGATGGGACTGCATTTCATCCATAAGAAAATGAAGAGAGTGATTTGTTTACAGGGACAGACAGTGACAGGACAAGGGGAAACAGGTTTAAACTAAAAGAGGAGAGATTCTGATTAGGTCTCAGGAAGAAACCCTTCCCTGTGAGGGTGGGCAGGCCCTGGCACAGGTTGCCCAGAGAAGCTGTGGCTGCTCCATCCCTGAAAGTGTCCAAGGCCAGGATGGAGCAACCCTGGATAGTGGAAGGTGTCCCTGCCCATGGAAGGGAGTTGGAACTAGATGGTCTTTAAGGTCCCTTCCAACACAAACCATTCTGTGATCCACCTTCAAATCAATGCATTTGTACTCAGTAATTAAAAGGGAAATCCTTTATGCACTGTATTAAAGCAGCACGTGGGCCACACTCAACCAACCAGTCTTAAGGAAAGCATTTCCTTCCTGTATTGATCATCCATCCATCCATCCAACAAAGTGGCATTAAAAAGGCAGGGGGAGGACAACAAGCCAAGTGTTATACATAGCAAATTCTGATTAGATTATGAAACTTTAAGAAGATCTTAACAAGTGGACAGTGTGCATTTTACATAATTAGCTTGTTACTTATAAATGCCTCCCATAGTGCCAATGGCAGATTTTCACCACCTAAAATAGCCTAAAGCTGCTGGATTCAAGAGCTCCTGCCATCCCAATTTAGATCAACTCAAACACAGAAACCACGAGGTGGTTTCGTTACACCAAGATTAAGGATTGAATTGGCCCTTGTGTGCCTGGATGTTGGAAGGGGTAGAAGATTACAGAGGGCAAAGACATATTATGTCACTCTGCACCTCGGCAGCCCAATCCTCACTGAATGTGAAGGCTGTTCCTCACAGCATTCTGAGAACCTTCAAGTTCCTTTTGGGGGGACAGAGCCTTGCTTTAAGGCTGGATGTAAAGATGCAGCCTTGTGGGATGCCACAGCTGCATCCATATTCATTTAGCAGAGATTATCCATTTAGCTGCTTCCCAGCTCCATGAGACACATCCTTCATCCAGCTGGGGCTGTTTCACCTCAGTTCCAAGAAGCAGCTCAGAGCAAGCCTTGACTCACAACCACTGCCTAAAAAAGGTGACCTCAGAAGCAGCGAACCAGCTAAAGAAACCATTTGATTTGCAAGCTGGTCATGCCTGAGAAGGAAGTCCCAACAAAAGCAGAGCTGCCCTGTTATCCCAGCGTCAAACCCTGCAATACCCTTTCCCTGTGGCTGCAGACAAGATAAAGGGAGAAACATTTTCAATTCTAAGTAACAAAGTGCAAGAAAAGATGCTGGAAAGATCTTGAAAAACTCTCATGGGAAGAGGATCCATAGGTTTATATTTATCCCAGCATGCAAAGATCATCCAAAACACCAACAACTAATTTGTGCAAGTTCCCATTTTCTAAAACCACCCACCAACAGCTCAGAAAACAAGCAGAGCAGAAAGACAGTCCTTAAATCAGGGGTTACCCCAACCCAATGATGCCCCATCTTCACATATTGAGGCACCAATAAACTGGCCTGGGTAATACTGAGTGTGTCCTTTCATAATGGCCATTGCCAAGGACTGAAGGGGAAAGTGGTGGCCACATGCAGTGAACAGTCCCAAAGAACTCCAGGGGAAAAGGAGAACACTTCTAGTACCTCCTGGGAGCCCTACAAGAGCTGGGGAGGGACTTTGGACAAGGGCATGGAGTGACAAGGCAAGGAGGAACAAACTGACAGAGAAAAGGTTCGAATGAGATCTTAGGAAGAAATTCCTCCCTGTGAGGGTGGGCAGGCCCTGGCACAGGTTGGGCAGAGAAGCTGTGGCTGCCCCTGGATCCCTGGAAGTGTCCAAGGCCAGGTTGGAGCAACCTGGGCTGGTGGAAGGTGTCCCTGCCCATGGCAGGGGGAGGAACTACATCTTTAAGGTCCTTTCCCACCCAAACCATTCTGGGATTCTGAGATTTCCTTTTGTCTCAATAGTTTTACTCCTTAGACACCAAAAACATCACCAGATGCTCCCTCTCTTCAACAAACCTACATTACAGGATAACTTTTCCTTTAGGAAGATTCCCAAATTACAGCAGAATGAGGGCATGAGGCTTCAGCTGACTGTGAGAAACTATAGCAAGCCCAGAAGCTCCAAATGAGAGATATCCCATTAATCTACACATCTGGGAAGAAGCAAAGCCAACTGGTGCCCTTTTGCACACAGAGTGTTGACCCAGGATGATAGTCTGCCTTAAATTATTTGTGTGGTCTGAAAATACAGGATCCATCTCCCAGTCCAGGGCCAGATGATCAGTTTTTCCCAGATTTAAAGGTGTTTGGTTGACATCTCATTTGAAATCATTACCAATATCCCCAAACTCCTCCTGAATTCGGAACGCTACAGAGTCCACCTGCGAAACAGATGAAGGGATTTGAAAGTTTGGTGTCTAAATTATTCCTTTGAGAACTAGAAGTGGAAGAAGAGGCAAAAAGAACTAAATGGTTACACGCAAATGACCTGCATTTCAGCCCCTGAAGGGCCAGGAAACATCAGCATAATTATGTGTATACAGTAGGAAATCAATTGTATTTCCAAGGTTATGTGGCCGCATTCTGCACGAGATATTCTTTTCCAGATTCCCATCTTGTGTTCATTCCCTCAGGAACAACTAGAGGGAAAGAAGGCAGCGGAGCACGGGAAGAGCAAACTGATCTTATGAGCACCATTGTTGAGAATTAAAATTCATTCTTACGGGGCCACAATAGAAAGTAAATTGAGTGAAAGAGCTTTCACAGTTGGTCACAAGTCATTTGCAAACCTCTTTTTCCAGTCTTTAGGCTCCCCCAGTGTGACAACCACGCATGGGATGACCTAAAACAATTCTAAGCACTCCAAAGGAATGAAAAGAAAGGTCCAGCATCAGAAGGGATGCTGGGGGTAAGTGGACTCTTGACAGCTTTCTGTGAGCTCTGTGTCTCAGACAACACCCCCAAGGAACCAAATGTGTTTTCCATTGAGTACACAAGGTGGACAATGTGTTCTAAATCAGCCTCAGGGCCAGGCAGTTAATGAGAACAGTCAAGAAATATTTAGTAATTGCCCCTTCACTGGGAGAGGTGAGGAACTTGCAGAACAAACCTTGCATGTGATCACGAGACCGAATTCCATCACAGCACAGGCACAGAGGAGATGATTGAGGTCACTCCCACAGTTCACCTCTGACGTTTCCCAAATTAAACTCTGAACCCTTATATTTAGCAATAATTGTGTTTTAAAAGGTATCTCCAGATACTTTAGGTGCTGGCATCAAACCACACTATGTCTGGATTCATTTGCTGACGCACTTCAGTAATTATGGTCCATTTTTACATACATTTGTCAGCAATTTTGTTCAGTCCTACAAGGAACAAGCAAATTTCAGGGACTCCAGCCTGTATTTGGAGCACCAGGGAAATCCTGTGGCATTTGTGACAACGCAGGTGGAATTTGTCCGATACGGAAACGCTACAATATGAAAAATAAAAATTAAAAATAAAAATTAAAAGCACACCCCACAAGCCAGGCAGCTTTGCTGCAAAACTTCACAACCAACCTGAGTCTCCCTTTTCAACTCAGCCCTTCGTATCCCAGCACAACCAGGAATAAAGAACACCCAGAACCCCTCCCAAACTACTCCATCAACAGATGTTCATTAGAGCTAATCACAACCAGAGCAGCTCCAGCCTGAAATGGAGTTTCCATCTGTCTTCAAAATGCACGTGGGCTCGCTGCACAATTCCCACATCCCACCTCTTTCAGTGGGGCTGGAGACTGAGTCGTCATTCCCAGGATGATACAGGGCACAACCACATGGAACCCACCAGAATTAGAACCAATAGGGTAAAACACTTTAAAAAAATAAAATCAGGAGGATTTAGCTTCATGGCCAAGTGTCACAAAAGTGTTGAGCCATAGAATGAAATCAAAAAAAAAATATGAATAATGAGAGATGAGCAAGAATAAATTGATATTTCCAGGAAAAAAAAAAAAATAACTTGCCCATTAATAAACCTCTCCAGTAGATTTCCTCACCGTGGGGATAAGCAGGACCAGAGCTGCCCATTCAATACAAGATAACACCAAGGTAATTCAGGGCATAAGAAGTAAAAATTTGGCTGAACCCACCCATCTGTACCCTTCTTGCACCTTAATTTCGCAGGAATTGTGTTTTCCCTTGAATCCTGTGGCAAAGCTTATTTGAAAGGAAAGGTATGAACCCAAATCAAAGGGAAATAATCAGGAAAATCAGGGAAGTTTTGAGTTTTAACAGAGACCCACCCCAAGCTGAGCTCTCTCCCTGGTTTCTCGTACAAACTGAACCAGAATTCCCAGCAAATTCACGCAAATCACTGCACAGCCACGTTGCTGAGGCAGCAGCTGAAACCCAATAGCGCTGTGATGAAACTTGGCTATGTCCTTCTCTGGTAGACAGGATCACATTCCCCATCCCTTTTCTTCCTCTGAGCTTGAGACTTTCCACTTGGCCTCGTGTCAAGAAAACTGTCCCACCCCCAGCCTTGGTCCCTCAGCCCTGCAAGACCTTCTGCCAAGCCCTCCCTGAGGTTACGGAGGCATCCAGCATCCCCTGACCTGCATCCCCACGGGACACCATCCCACAAGTCTCACACCTCACTTCCTTGAAGCTCCATGAGTGTGGGTTCCAGCCCTGAAGGCTGAACCACAGGAACAAGAGTGGCAGGAGCTCACTTGCTTGGCCAGCTCTCGCTCCACCACAATCCCCAGAGTGCCATTTGTTTTCTCGGTGGTGGGGAAAGGAATCCCTCCAGTTTACCCCTCTCCAGCCCCAAAATAGCAGTGGCTGAGAGTGCCCCAACAACATATAAAACTCTCACATGCAGCTGGAGCAATAAAAAAAAAACAAAAAAACACTGAAAGCAAAAATCAGGGAAAGGCATTTTATAGCAAAGGAACAACTGGGAGACATTCACTTTGTTGTTACAGCCTGACTAGCAGGTCTCAGGATGAAGGGAGCAAGAACAGCCCATCCTAGCACATAATTAATGCCATTTATCATCAAAAACATTCTTTGTATTCACTTCTTCCAACTGTGTCAAAGAGTTTAAGCAAGTACTGAAGACTAGTCTTCTGAACTCATGGCTTCCCACCCAACTTCTTGCTGAGGGATGTCCATGTTGAGAGTCCCGACATTTCAATAACAAACTCTGATCTATTCTGGAGCTGTCAAGAAGCAAAGTGAACT
This sequence comes from Margarornis squamiger, assembly GCA_035222235.1. Lineage (NCBI taxonomy): Eukaryota > Metazoa > Chordata > Aves > Passeriformes > Furnariidae > Margarornis > Margarornis squamiger. The sequence continues at coordinate 1,476,566 of JAWWTY010000077.1, forward strand.
TTAGCAAAGCAAATGGCAGCTTCAAGGAGGAAAGATCCAAATAACACAAAGATAAAAGGCAACCTTTCTACTGGAGCTCTGTAACAATTTCTTTGTGAAACAAAAGCATTCTTCACACTGGAATTTTCCTCCAAGGTAAAGAGGGCTTGCAACTAATTAAAAAAAAAAAAAAGCCCTCCAAGTTTCCAAAGTATTTCAAGTGATAAAACCAAAGTTACAGCCTGAAAATAAATCATAACAGTAATATGCACACACTTGAGAGAAAAGAAAAAAAAAACCAAAACAAAACACAAGAGATATAAACCTACACTGGAAAAATCTTACACTTCGCGCAGCCAAAATGCCAGTTGATACATGTCACATTTGGGCGCTCCAGGCAACGCTATCACAATGGCTAATACAGGCAGGCAGGGCTCCAAGACCCATGTCCAAAGCCCAAGAGGACACACAGACGCTCCCTGGAGCCTTAAGAGAACAGTGATGGCATCTCAGGCCTTTTGCTGAAGCTTTCACACACACGTTCAGCATCTTGAGCGGCGGCGCGAGGCAAAGCAAGGCTACGACCTTTCAGGCACCATGACCAGCTAATCCTTCCTGAAGGAGGGCCTCAGAAAACGTTTAGATTGAAGTATCCATGAGATTAAGATGTTTATCCCTCCTCTATTCTGCACAGTTGTGATTGCAGTGTCTCCTGGCTGCGAGAGCTTGGGAGGACCAAGGGCCAAGAACGAAGGAGAGCGACCCGGGCAAAGGGAAAGGATAGCAACGCTAACAAATGCTCTGTGTATTTGCTGGAAACCTGTCACCAGCCTGCAGAGAAAAGTGAAACAAAGTCAGGGGAGATTTTCCCCCAGATGGAAATGCCTCGTGTGGCTGAGCTGACAGATCTGTTGGGAGCAACAAGAACTAAAAGCAAAACGTGAGGCTGTGGGGAGCGAAACATTAAGACATTCCAGGTGTTTGTATCTGGATTCAGCCAGAAGTGCCATGAACCCCTTGAGGTCACCCCAGCCTATCAACAGCCCAAAGCTGTCTCAGCACAAATGCTAAGAAGGAGGTCAATTAACTCCTGCTCTGACTGGAGAAACTGTCCCAGCAACCACATGTAGAGATCAGGGTTGCCCCTTCTCCCATTTCAACCTGGAAGGGTTTTTGGCACCAGAGTCCCCATGGGGGAACCTCACAGAGACACTCAAACCATAAAATACCCTGAGCTGGAAGGGACCCACAAGGATCACAAGTCCAACCCCTGGACCTGCACAGACACCCCAACAATCCCACCCTGTCCCTAAGAGCATCACCCAAACCTTCCTGGAGCTCTGGCAGCCTTGGGGCTGTGCCCACTGCCCTGGGGAGCCTGCTCAGTGCCCACCACCCTCTGGGGGAAGAGCCTTTCCCTGAGATCCAACCTAAACCTCCCCAACAGCTTCCTGCTGTTCTCTTGGATCCTGTCACTCTCACCAGAGAGGAGGGACCAGCACCTGCCCCTCCACTTTCCCTCCTGAGGAAGCTGCTGGCTGCTACATCCCAGGAGGATAATGCTGAGCTCTTCCAAGCACAGTTTGCAGCAAGGGAATGAAGGTCTCTGAAGCAACTTTGGCCACACATCACAGCAAAACACAAAGTGGAGAAGAAACATACTTGGTATAAAGTACAGAAGAATTCAGTTAGCACAGCAGGATGGAGACACAGCAGCAGGGGCAATCCTCAATGGACATGGACAGAGGAGGCAGGGGTTTATGGCAAGGTGAGCAGTCAAAGCCTAACTCATCTACATCCTGGATTAACGTGGATTTGCAGAGTTCACCAAGTACAGTCTGAAGACTCCAGAGTTAGGACACCCACACCAGGCATCTCTGCTCACAGATGAGGAGACACCAAAACTTTGTTCCAGCACAGCAAACCCACACTGAGGTTGGACAAGGTTGGAGCACCGTGGGCTAGTGGAAGGTGACCCTGTCCATGGCAGGGGATGGAATGAGATGATCTTTCAGGTCCCTTCCAACCCAAACCATTCCCTTTGAGTTGGATGCTGCATGAGGGCATGGGACAAGTCACCCAGTGCTTCCATGAAGTCTGTGCCAATACCTAGTGTGGCTCATTGAGGATGAGGGGGACTTGGTCCTGAGCAAGGATGGTCATTGACAACTTTATGTTCCTACACATTTGGCCATAATAAATGAGTGGATCAGAGGCAGAGAATGTCAGGACACCACTGGACATCCCCCAGGCAAGTTTTTAAGCCTTCCCAAAAAAGCCCCATTGGTTCCACACTGAAGGCCCCAGGGCTCGTGAGGCAGGTTTAATTTTAGAGCACACTCACGGGATTTGCTTACATAATTTTCTTGATTTGGAAGGCTTTTTATTTTCCTTAGTGAGAAAAGCTGTCCAAATTTATCACGTTAAGTAGGGGGCTGCTTGCCCGTAAGGATCTTAAAATACATTGGCTGCGATTCCCCTTTTAAAGTTTGCATATCACAATTAGGGCAATATGGAATTAGAGCAGCTTTAAAAAGTGAGGTGGGAAAGAAACCATTAAAAAGGACAAATCCTTACCAAATTATATTGGCACCAAAACGCAAACAGCCCACAGGTTGTCCAGAGGCTGCTGAAAACAGGGCAGCAAGAGATCAAGACGTGTTCCAGCTTGAACCCATTAAGCAGGATGTATACAAATCCCACAACAGAGATTGTGATTGATCTGAAGAGTTTGCAGTGATTTTGAGAACACCATCTTTCTGTTAAAGGCACATTTTATAACATTTTACTACTAGAGACGTTGGCTTTACGTAAGAGGACAAGAAATTTCTCCCTTGGGTATCTTGCAAACCAGTCCCCAAAGCCACAAGGACAGGACTTGGCAGCAACCTTGACACTATTCCAGATTTAATTCTGTTCAGCTCCTCCACCCCAGTCACTACCTGATCACAGCAAGGACTCAACTTCTGCAAAAAGCCATGAAACCCTTACACCAACATCTCACTCCTAATTTTGATACTGATTTGTTCATTTTGGTAGATGGAAGTTCTCTTACAGGAGCTATTTCCAACCCCGTGGATGGACAAGCTGCAGAAGTAGAAAGAATGGGGTTGATTTACAGAGAAAATAAAGCAAGGAAACCCCACCAATCCCACAGGCCAACACCCCTCAGAGTGAAGATTCACAGTGGGGACAATTCAATTAAGATGTTGCCAGGTCTGCCTACTCAAACCCCATTTCAAGGGCCGCTCCAGTAGGTCCTTTTACCCTCCTGCCCAAAGGTCATAGCAATGCACACGGGAAGAAATTGTCCCTTGAGTGGAATCATTTCATTTGGGCCTAAAATGCAGCTCACGGGACTATGCAGATCTTGATTTATGTTTTCCGCACTTTTCATTACTTAAAGAGCAGCCCTGGAGCTCCCTGGTACCACTCCAGGAAGCCACAAGGGATGGAAAGGCACACTCTGGGCTGTTCTTTGGTGTGAGCAACTCCCACTTGGAAGGCAGCTTGATAGACTCCCACTTTGGATGGTGGATACCCACTCAAACTTCATACACTGCATGACCTCAGAGAGACCTTCAAAAAGCTATCCTGGAATGGTCAAAGAATCACAGAATGGCTTGGGCTGGAAGGGACAGTAAAGATCATCTCATTCCACCCTGCTGCCATGGGCAGGGACACCTTCCACTAGCCCAGGGTGCTCCAAACCCCATCCAACCTGGCCTTGGACACTTCCAGGGATGGGGATCCCCCAGGTTTGTCCAGGCACCCCTAGGAAAAAAGATTCTTTGGGATGTATTAACGCTCCTCTTCATAGATCCTGAGGTTGAAAGACATCATCTCCAAGTAAAAACATGTACCTGGGTGAAACATCTCTTACCAAGACCTTGGTGTTTCCTCAGGAGTGAAGTTGCAACTTGGCCACTCACACAGAAGTGATGTGTTCTCAGTAGTCATTATTTTCAGTACTTCCCAGAGCAATAGCCCCAAAAAGTCTTTAAGAAATACCAGAGATGAGATCAATGGCCTCATGTCTTCAAAAACACCAGCACCTCATTGTGTTAAACTCACCAGGCATGGCCACCAAAAACTCAGGGAGACAGAGGGTTTGGGTCAGATAATTAAAAACCTAAAGATACAATGTGGTGATAGGACTTTCTCCCCCAAAGGTAGAGAACACTCTGGGTATTTCTTTTTGAGGGTACTCTTTGAGCAAGACTAGGGATTTAGGTTAGATATTAGGAGGAAATTCTTTACTCAGAGGGTGCTGAAGCCCTGGCACAGCTGTGGATGTCCCATCCCTGGAAGTGTCCAAAGCCAGGTTGGATGGGGCTTGGAACAACTTGGGATAGTGGAAGGTGTCCCTACCCATGGCAGGGGGTGGCACTGGATGAGCTTTAAGGTTTCTTCCAATCCAAGCCTTTCTATGATTTTGTGATAAGAAAAAAACCCTCCCAAAATCTGGCCATTGATTTACATCATTGCTCCAGGAAACTTAACCAGAGAAACCACAATTAGTGTGTAGCCACATCAGCAAACATCCACACAGTCATTATTTGTTCCCACCTCATGGCCAAGCCCAAAAACAGCCAGGGACTGAAGAGCAGCATGGTGATGGTCCTTCAGCCATGCACAAGCTGCTGTAGAGAGGAAAAGAGGAGTTCCTTGAGGGCAAGAAAAATGAGATTATATCACTTATGGTTCAGCCAGAGCCATAAGCGAGATGCAGACTTTGCACAGCAGCACAGTTGGCCCTTTGAGGGATTCCTGAGCTGCAGCACAGAGGGGTCTCACAGCCCCCACCCACCAGGGCAGCAGCATCCATGTCCTGCTTGTGGGCACTGTCTGTTCCCTTCTCCCCAGCCCAAGGGGACTCTTCATGAGAGCCATGAAAAACCCAACCTAAAGAAACTAAGGGTTTGTCCTTCCCTCTCCCCAAAAAAAATCCTTATATAGCTGCCAGCTGCTGCTGTGACCACCCAAACTGCTCACCCATTTCTCAAGTGATGCTAAACTAAGTCGAGGAGCTGAAATATCCTAAGCAGGAGGGGAGGGTGAAGTTACACAGGGCCATTAGTAAAATAAACCTTCGCTCTGGCAGGCTGGAGAAGCAGCACCAAGAGCAATGTTGGCACTCACTCCAGTGATCAGGTTTAACCCTTCCTCTCCTCGGCCACCATCCCCATGGAAGGTGGCAAAGCTGGGCCCAATAGCCATTCCCTCTCCAGTCTACTGGTGGCCACTCAGCCAGGATTAACTTTGGGCCCAGAGCAGCAAGACAGGGGTCTCAGGATGGTGTTACATCAGAGAATGGGCTGCAGGGATAGGGGCAAGAGGATGGAGAGCCCCATCTGCAGAGGGTCAGTGTTACCCCCTCTCCCCTTCAGAGAGCAGAGTCAGGATTTAGGGTCAGTATGAAGCAAAAAAAGTGTTGTGATCATTTTTCCCCTCTGCTCAGGAATATTCCCTGGCACTGGCAGGATTCCCCTCTTCACCCCAACACACTCATCATCTGACTCTTAAAACCCTGTCCCACCAAACTCTCTCCAAAGCAAGAATTATCCTGCCCGTTTGCCCAGGGCACCGCTTGTAATGACTGTTTTTCACTCGAGCTTCAAGGAAAAGAGAGAGACCAAAGCCTTTCACAACCACAGCTCATCCTCAACGGGGGAGTTAAATTACTGAGCTAAGAGGATGAGTGTGCTGTTGGTCAAGTATTCCCAGTTCATCCAGTGCCTACAGGAGAGCAGAGAAAAACTGGTGTGTGACTCACTGCCCTGCATTTTTAAGTGAAAAAGCAAAGAACTTGGTTTGAAGGATTACAGAGGGGGGAAAAAAAAAAAAAAGAAAAGAGCAGGGAAAGAAAAGAGGCAAAAAAAAAAATAAAGGAGAGCAAACACCTCTCAAACACCCTGGTTGGGCAATTTAAAGCACTGGGTCAGCAGATGCAGAAGCTTTTCAGGGGAGCTGGTTCACACATTAGCAGAGGTAAAATGTTTGCAGCTTTCTATCTGAGAGGCTGCCTATATTAGTCATCTGTAAGGGGACACTCCAGCAATGCTAAGTGGAATGAATCGAGCACAGGAATGCAAAGTGGGGTGGTTAAACCACATCAGTTTTGGAGTGCCTCCTCCAAACAAGGCTCTAAAGTGCCCTTAATTCAGTTTAGCCTGATTTGCATTGAAATCAAGTACGTTAAAGTGAATTAAGGACTTTTAATCCCCAAGGAGAGAGTTTCCACCAGGGCTAGTTAAGAGTAATTGAACTAATCCACTTTAAAAGTCAGTTCAGATTAGTTGTGCTAAGTGGCTGTGCAGATGAGGCCTGGGAGCACAGGGACTGTCTCTAGGCTGCAATAATCACATCAATCTGCCTCTGGGGCTGCTCTGGGACGACAGGGAGAGAGGCTGGGAGGGATCCAAAACACTCAAATAAGAACACTAATAGAAATGTCTACTTGTGCTTGACAGGTGCCATCTGGTTGCAACCAAAGGCATTTTCCACATGTATTTTCTGTACATACCGTATTCACTGGGCATGGCCAAGGGGAAGCTGGGTTTTATGGGCAGCTCAGGGACCAGCTCACTGCTCCAAGAAGTGCTGGCAGCATCACTCCCCCAAGCCATGCTTGAGGCTCACATCCCTCACTGAAATAAGAAATGCAGGTCTCCCTTCCCTCTGAAGAAAGCCAGAGGATGCATTTGGGCTCGGTGGAGGGCTGAAGGGACCAACTCACCACACAGGAATGGCTGGGGGTGGTTGGTGTCCCCATTCAGTGCCATCACACACACCACCCCTCTCCCAAATTGCTGCCCACTTCCCACCGCTGTCCACACCAGCTTTTCAACTGGACTCAACTGGTTACAGCAAAAGCAGGTCAGAATTCCCACAGGAACTGGGAATGGGAAGCTCAAGAGGGGCAAGAGAAATCAAAGAGAGGGCTGAACCCCAGCCCAAAGCACATCCTGCCCTGGTTTTCACTCCAGGCCACCCCCCAGCACCGAGCAGGCTGAGCACAGGTTTTGCCTTTCTAGGAAAGCACCGAGCCCCTGCTCCATCCAAGCCAGTTCTTCCCCAGCTAAGAATAATCCCCCCAGCTGCTGTTTGATGTCCCCATTGCCATGGAGGCAGTGTTTTTTCCCTGGGAGATACACAGGGCACAGGGAGCGAGGCTGCGTGTGTTCGCTCCACTTAATGTTTCCTGTGCGGTTCGGGCCGTTTTACCTACAGGTATGTTTATTCCACTACTTTAAGCAAACCAGCAGACTTTTTAATGGAACTGTTGATATTTTTCCTGGCTGCTGCTCCTCCTGGAGAGGCGAGGCAGCGTACAAATGAAGTTCATTCCGAGCTCCAAGCCTGAAGCTGCTCTTCTCCTCCTCCTGGGACCGCGGGGAATTGAAGGTTTCCATTGCACTGGTCAGGTTTCTTCCTTCTCCAGCCTTCAGGTTTTAGATACACAAACAGAGGCTCTGGGGCAGCTGACAGCAGCAGCAGAAATGTGTGGCTGGTGCTTTAAGCAAGGGCAGCAGCTGCCCTGGATATCCAGCCACGCATCTCCCAGCAAAGCCCTGGAGAAGGAGAGCAGGTGCAACACTGCACCCCTAAAATGAAGCCTCCACTGCTCACCCTGTTTTGCAGCCAGACCTTTTGGGATGAAGCTTGATGTCTCCTGCTTATAAACCCTTCAGAGCTCACTAAGCCATCAGTGAGACCCCCCTATGCCTCTGAACCCCTTTTATTGCTGCAACAGGAGCAGTAACTAACACAGAGGGCTCTGCTTCATCAGTCACATCCTGAAGGCACTCTCAGATATGGTCCATGGTCCAACAGCCCTTTGAGCCTCGAGAAGAACCAAAGGATGTGCACCAAGCCCCTGACTCAGCTCACTGGGAGGACAGTCCTGGTTTACAGCTCAGGTACCCTGATGTGCCCAAAGCCATGCAGATCCAGCTTTTCCCCTCCCTTCATCCCCATGGTGCAAGTGTGTACAACTCACCCCAGCCCTCTGAACATGCCCAGACAGACCAGACACCACCTTTAGAGCCACTTCCATGAAAAGAGCCCTCCCAGGAGCTCTGATATCAGAGGAGACATCCCCACACACACAGGCAGGAGCATCTGTGTGGACAAGGCCACCCAACTGCCCCTGTGGCACTGCTGTGTCCATCAGCATCCCCAGCCTCATCCCTCACTCCGTGCTGGAGCCTCTGGGAGCAGGTGGGACCACCCCACACCTCCACACCATGAGGTGCCCCAGGTGACAGGGAGAGCACCCAGCCCCAGCCAGCTGAAAAACACACCCAGTGTCATCCCAGCACAGGGTCATGCAGCCCGGGGCAGTCCCAAACTGAGGGATTTTTGTCCCAATGAGTCAGACGAGGCCAAGCTGTCGAGCTCACCTCCCCCCTGCCAGCGCCAGCTCCCGCTCTCACATTTTCCATGAGCTTTTGCAGCAGCACAAGGGCCTCCAAGGATGCAGGGATGAGGGAGGATGCCCTTCCCTTCCCCTGGCACCTCCCACGAGGCAGTGTCTGAGACAGCCCTGGTGAGCCCAGTCCGTGCACTGGGCAAGACTGGGAACACAAAATCCCCAGAGACACGCTGCAGGCACTTTTAAGGCATCTCCACCACATCAGGTGAGATTTGTTGCTGCACGGCTGTTGATCCCTCTGCAAGCTCAGAAGACAAACACAGGACCATCCCTGGTCCCAGTCCCCTCCAAACACCACCTCTTTAGCCCGCCATCCGTCCTGCACCTTGCAGAGACACAGGACTCTGCCTACAGACACGTTTTCATCAGCTCCAGGAATCAAAGTGGACACGACAGGCTGTAACACTGACCACGGGGACTGCTCAAAGCCTTTTTTAGTCCAGCTCACATTCTCCCAAGAGCAGCTCTTGAGCAGCAGTCCTCTCCTGAAACTCATGCTAAGCCTCTGGATTTCCAGAGTCAACATGGGACAAGCCAGAAGATAGAAAGAGTCACCAGGGATGCAACACAGCTGTGCTAACGAGCCAAGGGAAGTGTTGGATCTTTGGTTAGACCCTGTAATTCAGCTCAAGTGGCTGTTTCACCTCTGGCCTCTCAGATCAACTTGTTAACCACAAACTGGGAAAGAGCTCCCTGCTTGCTCCCATCAGGAGATTTATCTTTGGCAGGGGCTGAAAACACCCCTACCCCCCTCACCTTTGATTACAGAGAGGCCCAGAGATCCAGAAGGAGTTGTGCTCTGAGTTTGCCAGGTATTTCAAGATCTCACCTTACACTGGAAGAGGATTAGGGCTAGAAAAGAATTTTGTCAAGATTAAGCCGAACAAGTCAGTTCTTTTAAATCAAGTATCAGTTCTGGTGAACTGTCCCCAGAGGGGTCTGGGCTCCAGGATTGGATTTCTTGTCAGAGGAGATGGGCAGCACTGGAGGGCTGTAAGCTGAATTGTGTCCCTGAGCTGGGAAAGGTCCCCTGAAGCCACTGACTGCACGGGCAGAGGTCCCTGCAGCCAACACCAGTGGATCCAGCTCAAAGTGGACCCTCACCCCAAGTGCAACCCCTCGGCAGTTTCCCACCTATCCAATCCCACCAGCTGCCCTGACTCCTGGGTGAACACCTCAGCCCTGAGCTGGACTTGGCTCCCAGAGGCCCTGATGTCACAGCACGTGTCACAGCTCATTGATTCACATCCTCTCTCACCCCTGAGCTGGCCCAAAGCTGGGTCTGTACCAGGGAGAAGCTCAGCTCTACAGGCAGCACCTCTGCAGGAGTGCCGTGATGTGCCCAGGTGAGCAGGGTGCAGATGCCCCCACACCTGAGCTAGGACACCAGAAGTCTTCTTTGAGACCTCTGAAGGAGTTATCCAGACCTCCTGAGACCCGGGAGGGTTGGGATACTTGAACCTGAGCAACAGCAAAACACAGTGGCCTTCCTGTGTTAAACTCCAGCGGAGACACCTTTTGTTTGCTTGCCTATTTTGCAATACTTGGATGTGCCCTCAGCCACTCTCCCCCACTGCCTCAGAAGAGGCTCTGCACCCACAGGAGACAGGACTGACTGGTTTTCCATGGGAATCAGGAGACACTGAAGTCAAAGAAAGATTTGGGGGGAAGAAATCCCTGTGGAAAGCAATGTGGCAGATCTCCTCCACGCAAGACAAGGACCCTTCCTGCAGGCAGAGCCAGGAGCTTTAGTGCCAAAGCAGGGTAGATCCCCACCAAAAACACAACCCACCAGCCCTCAGCTACCAGGGATCTCCACAGTGGTCCCAAGTGTGGCATTGCATTGGCCACCAGGGCAAAGTGAGGCCACTGCAAGCTCAGCTTCAGGCACAGCCAAGGAGAACCACCTCAACACCCAGAAGATGGAACCCTTCACTGTGGCAGCTCCAGAGAGCAAGTTGTTTGCTGACAGTAATCCTAAAATGGAGCTGGAAAGCCCTACAAGGTCCTCTGGACCAGGCAGAAGCACCTTCACCTACAATCTTCAGCTGCAATCTCTAACAAGAGTGCAGTTACACCCCCCAGGGCTGCCTGGCTTTGTTTCGCTGCAATGCCAAGCATCAGATCACCAATCTTACACACAAAAAAATGCTAATAATCAATCTTCAGAGATGACATTAAAATGAGGACATTTAAAGGTCTGAGCTCACTGTAACAGTTGAAGAAACAATGCACCCAGCTCAGCAGGGGCTGACACAGTGGGGTTCACACTGGGAATTAGCTGCAGGCAAAGCATGGGGAGCAGGGCACAGCAATGCCTCTGTGCTGTTTCTCTGAAGGAATCAGGTGGGAGAGGTCTACAAATACCTCAGCAAGTCTTAGAGGAACCTGCCAGAGCTCAGGAGATGGACAGCCCCGTGGTGATCCTGCAGCCCCTCCAGCCAAGCCCAGAGGGGTCAGTGAGCACCAGGGCACTCCCACACTCCCTGTAGGAACACAGAGCTCACTCCCACGGGCAGAGCTGGGGAAGCTGTCACATCCAGCTGATGGATGACAGCAGGGAACGGGAGGCACTCGGTGGAGGTGGAATTCAAGGGGAATTGCTTGCTCTGACTGGAGGTTAGAACAGGTATTCTTGAATTTATGGGTGAGCCCCCCCCAGGAGATGTTCATCTGGCACTGCTGGTGTTTTTGAAGCAGAGTCATGACCCGTTCATTTTAGGAAAAATCAGTGAAGGTTTGGGACAGATGGGACCATAAAGATCATCCCATTCCACCCCCTGCCACAGGCAGGGACACCTTCCACTAGCCCAGGCTGTTCCAAGCCCTGTCCAGCCTGGCCTTGGACACTTCCAGGGATGGGGCAGCCACAGCCTCTCTGAGCAACATGTGCCAGGGCCTCACCACACTCACAGCAAGAATTTCTTCCTAATACCCCATCTATCCCACAGGAAGGAGCTCCAGGGTCTCTCCAGGGCCAGAGTTAAGCAGTGCTTAAGATCCAGCAGCAGTAAGCCCAGTGTTAAGCTGTGGGCTTTGTGCATCAAAGCCATTCATCTTTGTCATCTGCACATCACACAAGACCCAGGAGTCAGACTCAAGACCCGCCCTTGTATACTTCAAAATAAACTGCTCATTTTCCAGTATTAACAATGGAAGGAAGAAAAAAAAATAAGCAGACCAGAAGTAGATGGGCTTTAATTCTTTTGCTCATCAGTTGAGCTCTTCCAACAGCCCTTGGCCTCAAAAACAACAGCTTGACACAGTTTGTGCTGGGAGGCTGCTAAGATGTGGTTTTAGAGAAGTTTAACAGCAGAACCAAAGTTCTGGCTAAACCTCTGCCCATTCCTCCCAGGGCTGCCTCAGCCAGACAGGACCATCTGACAGGTTTTTAAGCTAAGCTCAGATCTTACATGGGCCTCCATTCCCATCTAGGGCAGATCACATGTTGCTCCACAGCACAAGAAGCCACCTCCTGCTACCCACAGTCAATGGCCAGTTCTGCTACTTGAGCCTCTGGAAGACTCGGAGCACTTTTTTCCAAGAAAGGAAACTTTTGCTCCAGTTATGAAACTCATCCATCCAGTGCACAGCAAATGCAGAAGTCAGAGCAAGCTTTGCCCCAAACTCCACAGGCATCTGGCAGTCCAATTAATGCTATTCTAATCAACTCTGCCAAATCTGCTCCTGAAATCCATGTCAGCTCCCACAGAGCCCAGTATCCCATCAGGAGGAACTGCACCCTCCAAGCCAGCACAGACTCAGCATTAATGTCACATACTGTTGAGCTTGCATGTTCTGCAGGGGATGTGTAGAAGAGCTGTTTTCCTCTGTGTTCTTTCCAAAGACAGAGTTCAAGTTTTTTTAACCTGTCATTTCCCCTTCCCCCAAAAGAAACCCCTCAGCAACTGAATTAACAAAACACTCCCCACACGTCAGAGAAGAATGATTTAAGATCACAAGCAGACTGGAAGAACTACAGAGCACACACAGGAGCTGCTGGATCCATTTGAAACAAGAATTCTCTACAACAGCTGAGAGGGAAGAAAGTCAGGAGAGATTTTTCTATCAGCTACAGCAAATCCTGTAACTGCTGTGTTTATCCATGCAGTCAAAATACTCCCTGTTCCACTCAGAGCAGTGCAAACATGCATTACAATAAAATGTAAAGCTTACTGAGCTGATAAACTTCATGAGTGTATTTTATGACAGTATCTCGAGAGATAAGGCTCATTAGCACTTACAGCCACAATCTGAGAGCGCCTTAAAAAGTGCAGTTAAAAAACAGGAGAAGAGGGAAAATTTGTAATTGGATGTCAAAAATCCAGCTCCTAAAGGGTTAACCCTTTCCACCCAGCACCACAGTAATGTCTTGCTCCTTACTCAACTTCACCTGAGCTGGAACGTCAGGAAAACACATCCCACTGGTCCAGCCTGCACTTGGATCATGTCTTGGACCAGGACCTGCAGCCACATTCTGCAGGAGGAACAGTAGCCCCCCATGACCATTTAGGAGTGCAAACAACAGGCCCTCTGCTCGAGGGCTTCTCCTCAGATTGAGAAACCAATTGTATTAACACGCTACAAGCCACCAGAGAGCTTTTTTGGCTGCAGAGAGCCAGGGCTGCTTCAGTATGGAGGGAAGCCAGAGGCTCAGCATGTTTGCAGTCTGGAAAGCCAGGTGTGTGAGAGACTTCTTGGATTGCTTCAACACTCCCTCAAGGAAGCTGGCAGGTTGCTACCTGGACACTTTGAGAACTTGGGGTGAAGAAGTCTGTGTCTAACAAAAGCTTTGAGCATGAACTGAACAAGTGCCATCCCACCTGGTTAGAAACTGGGAGAGGGCAGATCAAGACAGTTCTAATGCATTGAGTCCTCTCCTCAAACACCTCAGACAGCTAAAATTATGATGAGAGCTGATCCATTCCACACCCTGAAGGTGCCACATCACTCTGTGTGACTGGAGCAGAGATATGGAGCTTCTGGCAGCAGAAGTCCTTCCACCTCTGGAGACCCAAATCCCTGTCCAAGACTGTCTCCTCGGTGAGGATATCCCAGTGTAATTTCTCCAAAATCCTCTTTCCAACCTAAGTCCCTCCTAGAAGGCATCAAGGCACAGGGATGCAATAGAGACAGGGCACGTTAAGCCCAGTCTTGACCTCTCCTGAGCCAAGACTGGCAGGTCCCACCACCCCTGTGCAGCTCTGATCAGCTCTGCACCAGCAATTTCCTCATGCAGTGGGCACACCAGTGATGCTCAGTCACCTCCATGGTATCTTAGTTCAGCAGTGTCTTCTGATGAGGATTTTCCACCAAAAAAAAAAGTTTAAATATCAACGTTTATTAGGAATAAAGACACTGTCAGCACATCCCTAAATGAATGGAATGGAGCAACCCTAGGCCAGGAACATCTAAGAGCTGGAGAGGACTTTTTACACAGACAGATAGTGACAGGACAAGGGGGAATAGCTTTGAACTGAAAAAGAGCAGGTTTAGATGAGTTATTAGGAAGAAATTCTTGGCTGGGAGGGTGGGCATGCCCTGGCACAGGTTGGGCAGAGAAGCTGTGGCTGCTCCATCCCTGGAAGTGTCCAAGGCCAGGTTGGAGCAACCTCACCTACTGGAAGCTCCATCCCCTTCCCATGGAGGGATGGAACTAGAGGGTCTTTAAGGTCCTTTCCAACCCAAACCATGCTATGATTCTCCAGGAGGCAACTACACCCAGCCTGCCAGCACAGTGGGTTGAGCAGACAGAAAAAATTCAAGAAAGCAGCAAAAACTGACAAAACTCAGCCTGGTCAGAAAGACTCAAACTAAGCAGCATCCCAGTAGCTTCTCCATGCAGTGTCCCAGACCTTCCACTTCACTTCCTCCCCCTTCCCAGTCCCAAACCTAATTCAATTACCTGCCACCAAATAAGCCTCCAGGCGATTCTCATTACCCCTCGATAAAGCACAAGGCCTTTAATTATTAAACACTCATGGGCTTTTTGTGTCGGGGTTGTGGGGCTGCACTCCCTTTTATTGTTGTTAGCAGCTTCCAAAAAGCAAGTTAATCATTGACCAGTCCTTTCACCAGGAGAGCAGAGTCCTGTGGATTCCTGGTCCTGCATCACCAGGCTAAAGAACTGGACTCCTGCTTCACCAATTATACATTCAGCATCCTCCTAACAAGCCATCTTCTCTCCCAGGGTGTCATTTACAGCACTGGTGACCCCTGCAAATAAAAATTGGCAGTATTTGGGCACACAGGCTGTGACAATTCTCACCATTAAGTTGAGCTCAGAGAGAAGCTGTCCCAGTGCCTTTCCGGGTGAGGGAAACTGAGGCACGAGGCAGTGGTTCCCAAGTCTCAAGCAACATGGTCAATCCAGAGTATATATAAGCCAAAAAAAATACTAATCCCTATCTAAATTAAGTGTTGTTCCACCCTCTAAGTACACAGCAGGCAAGAGGAGCTTTCAGGTACTCCCCAGGCTGGCTTGGGAGAGATCCTGGTCCCCAGGGATGGAGATGCAGGTCTGGCAGACCTTACCTGCACACAGTTATTTTTCCAAGCGTTCCTGGCTTTGTCACCACCCTTATGGCACTCCATCAAATCCAGTGCCACTTCCAAGCATCCACAAAGCACATGCTACTTCTGGGCACGGGGTTCCACGGGGCAAAGGAATGGAGGTTAAACACTGCTTTGAACTGACCCAGAGAGGCCAACTTTGGGAGAGACGCCAGCCAGGACTCGGGGCAGTCCCTACGTGACAACTCACCCAGCTCAAAAAAAAAACCAAAACCAGCAGGGAGGGGGGAACAAAACACACCACCCAACCCAGAGGCACACCCTTCCTAGGAAACCCTGAAAACCCCAGCACCTCAAAACCCACCTAGGAAGGGGCAGAACACGGCGGGGTGGGATGGCAGAGCCGCGCCGCCAGCCCCAGGAGCTGCCTCGGCGCGCTCCAGCTGTGTTTGCCTGCGCTCCACATTCCTGCCTCGCCACCCGAGCCCAGGTTTTGTTTTTTTGGGTCGCTCCGAGGACCAGCTGCTCCATCTCACACACGCCAGCGACGAGCGGCGCGCCTGGAAAAGCCAGCGCGCTTGGCCTGGGAGCTCACGCGCCTTCGTGTGGCCCCACACCACCATCCAGTGACAGGTACAGAAATCCTGGACATGCGGCAGCCCCAGCGTGTCCCACGGGCTGGGGAAAAAAAAACAAAACCCAGGCAGCAGAGCCCGTGGGCTTGCTTTTATTGGAGGTGACATTCAAGCTGACGCCACCCGCTCGTAGTGACAGCTCAGAAACTCACCCTTGTCAGGCAGCCAGAATCACAGAATATGCTGAGCTGGAAGGGACCCACCAGGAGCAGAGTCCAACCCTTAGCTCTGCACAGGACCATTCCTAAGAGTCACACCGTGTGCCCCAGAGGATCATCCAAAGGCTCCTGGAGCTCTGGCAGCCTTGGGGCTGTGCCCACTGCCCTGGGGAGCCGGATCAGAGCCCACCACCCACCCCCTGAGCCATCACAGCTCCTGAACAGCCCTTCAAATCCAATACCCAGCTCTTTTCCAAGCACTTTTAGTGAAATTGCACCCTGAGCCACAAGCTTTCCACCCAACAACATCTACAGCGTATAGTTACGTCTGTGGGCACCTATCCTGCACCTGCCAAAGGCAATAAAAACATATTGCACTTCCCACACTGAAATCCCCCTCTGTGCAGCAGAGGACCTGCTCTCACCAGGGGTGTGTTGGTAAATTAGGGCAAGCTATGCTTCCCCTCCCTGCCTGCCTGCCTCTCCCCCCAGCGAGCATTTGAGGGTTCCTGTTGCCTGCGTGCAGTGCCCGGATCAGTTACATTTATGAAGAACATTGCAATCTGTCAATATAAACACTATGTAAGCATGAGCCACTTGTAACATTACTACTGTCTTGACAAGTGTTTGCAGAGGGGGCAGAGCTGCTCGGCTCCTTCTGCCTCCCAGGGAAAGCAGAGCAAATCCCAACATGCTTTTCTGAAAAGAAAGACTCCTTCAGCAAGAAAAACAAGGGAGGGGTGCATCAAAACTGGAGCAGACCCTCAATCAGGACACTCAGAAAGAAATGGAGGGGGTTTGATTTATGGCCCGGACAGGTTGTCACCTCAAATCCACAGATGAGGCAGCTCAGGAAAGCAGCAGCTCCTACAGGCTGCTTTCCCTTCCCACCAGCACCAGGGCACAGCAGGATTGAAGTTCCTCAGCCTGCCCGTCACCCCAGCAAGGCTAATCTTGTCATCTGCCACTTCCAGAGCCCAGCAGAGCAAGACCCAACACAATCCCCAGATGCCACTCTGGCATTTCCACCACCCCCAGCCACACTGGAGAGAGGAAAGGGAGGAGGGAGGGTACCCACACCCAGAGCCTGTAAGGCACAGTGGAAAGCAGAGTGGGGAGGAAAAGTGAAATGCAATGCTTTCTCAGGGATCCCGGCAGGCTGGGGCTGCTCCAAACTACCCCCACCAGCCAGTTGTAATGTGGTGCAAATTAGTTTTCAGACAGCCCAGCTGCAGAGGCGATGGCTGAGCAGAAAAGCTTCGGGAACTTTTGGAACAGCCAGTGCACCTCAACACGCCGCTCTCAGCTGACACTTCTCTCAAGGCAATGCTTCCCCCTCTGGTGCAGGCTCAGCCTGGAACAGTCTCCTGTGTGCTCTCCTACCCCAAAATGCACCCATCAGAAATCCCGATGGGCAGCTCTAACACAACAAGCCATCGGGGGTGTGCTCAGTTTTGCAGACGTGGTTTTCCTCCTCTTTAGCATCAAGAAGTTTCTTATCAGACGAGGCTGGGGAGCTGTAGCATCAGCACATCCCTGCAGCCGGTCTCTTCCAGCTGTTTTCCAGCAGTTAGGGCTGACTATAACCCCTAAAACCCATTCCTGAGCAGGTGCCTGCAGGTTCTCAGCTCTGCTCATGCTACACACCAGCATCATCTCAACTCCTGCCTTTGCTTTCTATTAGCTCCAGATCAACCTAGCACCTGCTTCTCTCCTGCTCCAGGGAGGAGATCAGCAACACCCAGGCTGTCAGGTCATTCCAAGGCAAGGGAAAAACCTGTCCCTCCCTTCACCCTGGACAGTGAAGCATTTCCTTCAGCACATCTCCTCACCAGGCAGCTTGGGGATGGAGCAAGGCAGCAGCCAGAGCCCCATCTGCACCAACATTACCTCACACACACACCAAGCTCCACTTCCAGAGGGCATTTATCACTCTTGGCTGCTTGTGCATCCCTCCAAGAACGCCTGAGCCAGACTTCCAGGGAAGCAGCAGCCTCCAGCCGTGGTATTCCCACCCCAGCATCCCCTCCCGCTGTCTGGTTGCCCCTCGGGACAGCCACAGGCATAACTACATGCTGACACAATCTTGTTATCGTGTAACCATGCCCCATTTCTGTCCCCACTAATTCCCCACCAGGCCACGCATTTGGAGACAAGGAATTCTTTCCCTGAAATAAGACTTTGGGGATTTGGGGGGAAGGGATCATCCACAGCTGTCCCTATCCCCCTCCAGGCTGTGGAACGGAGCAGCCAAGCTGCAGCTACACCGTGACATCTGTTTAACACAGTCTGTGCCCCACCACCTCCCCTGACAGGGAGGTCAGCACCCAGAGCAGAGGGTCCAGCAGGCCACCAAGAGGTGTCACGGAGACTTTGATGATGCCTCAGACTGGGAAGGAGCATCCCTTGCCCTGCTGTTGCATAAACTGAGCCCAATTCAGTATTTTAGCTCAGATGATGCATTCAGGTGTTTAGGAAAGATTCATTAGAATAAATAGATGTGCTCCTCTCCTGGAGCAGCTGCCTGATAGGAAGAAGGGTCAATATCAGCCTTCACAGGACACTTGCAGGAACATCCAGCTTTTTACCATGCAAGATTGCCTTCCTTATCAATACACAGAAGCCCACAGTGAGGAGGGCTCAGCTCCTCCACACACACTTGTTATATCACACCAGGAATTATCAGGATCTGGGATCTGGGCTCTGGCTGCTCCCAGTGTCTCCAGCAGCTCAGCAAGTGCAGCCTCTGCTTGAGGCCTCTTGGAAGAACAAAGAGCAGATTAGCAGCAGATGCTGCTCCTTCGCTGTGGCTTTAACCAGAGCTCAGGATGCTTTGCATAAGCAAACTCCACTGCACGCCACAGCAGCCCCGGAGCACTTGGAGTGCACATCTGGCTGGGTGCACATCTGGAATCTCCTATCTTCTCCTTATTGCCAGAGCCTCAAATCAGAAACAGCAGTTGCACCGAGACAGAGAATAACCCAAAGTGGTCAGGACAGACCCAGCAGTGGCTCAACATGTTCCCTCTTAAGTTAAAATCTCCACCAGGCAGGAGAGAAAACCCAGAAGGAACTGGAACGAGTTACCTGCTGCGCCTGAGCAGATACCAGCACTGCACAGATTAATAGGAGAGTTACAGCCAAGCTCCTTACAAACCCTGTCAGTCCCCAAGGCACAATTCCACTGCTCAGTGCCGGTGGTCTTCAGCAGACACATGAGCTAACGGGCTCAGTACAGCCCTCTGTGTGCTGCTGAGGGACAGGAGGGCTTTTCCTACAAACCTGCACACACAGGACAGGCTGTTTCCTCAGAAAACCAGCCCCAGCAGCAGGAAGTTAAATGGTTCTGGAGTTGGAAACACAAGATGTAAGTAGCGCTCTTTGGAAAACTTTGCCAGACCACAAGCAATGGACAAGCCTCAACACCAGGATTTGTTTTACTGGAAAGAAGGGGGGAAAACCTCAACTCTGCTAAAACATTCTCCAGGGCTGGTCCAGTGGCTCCTACCAGCGGTCGCAACACAACATCCCAAAAAAGAAAAAAAAAAAAAAAAACATAAAATAAAGGCAAGAATCACCATTCTTGAGTAGGCTTGCACCAAAACCTCTTACTCAGCTGCTCGCGTCCCACTCTCCTCGCAAACCGACAACGTTTCGGGGACAGATAATTTTAAAATAAAGGGTAAGAAGCAGCGACACCCCAAAAAGCAGAGGGGGGCGCGCAGGGGGAAAGACGCGGGGAGGCGAAGCCCCTCGGTGTGGCTGCGGGAGGCTCAGGAGGCGCGGGGTGCATTTGAGTCCCCCAGCTCAGCGAAGCGAGATGAAAGTGGGATGAAAGCGGGATAAAAGCGGGATAAAAGTGGGATAAGGGGTCGGGCGAGGGATCCACCTGCGCGGCCGGGCCGGGGGCGCCCCCTGCCGGCCACACCCCGCCCCGCGCACAGGTGAGCGCCGGGATGCGACGACCCCGCACCGGGGGGACCCCCGGGAACCGCAATGCCATGCACCCCTCCAATTAAAAAACCCCCCAAAAAAAAACCCCCATAACATCACCGCCGGCGCGATGCCGGCACCCGCTCTGCCAGCACCTGGCGCTGAGGGGTGCGCTTGAATTGAGGGGAAATAAGTTTTTTGGGGGGCTGCCCCACGCGCGGGTCATCCCGTCGGGGAAGGGGCGAGAGGAGCGGGGAAAGGACACAGGCCGGAGAGCGGGGGGGGGGGGTCAGGCAGCTCCAAAGGGATTCGGGGCGCTGGGACGGCGATGGGGACAGCGGTGGGGACAGCGCTGTCGCCGCCGGTGCCCTTTTCCTTCCCAGGGGCGCCGCTGGTGGGACGGGATGCCCCGCACGCAGCGAGGGAAGGAGCGCCGCAGCATCCCCACCTCGGGCAGGGCGCAAAGCCCCCTTTCGCGTTGAAATAAAAAAAGAAAAAAAAAAAGAAAAAAAAGAACGAGGAAAAAAGTAAAATAAAAGTTCAAATAGCGGCGGGTGGAGAGGGGAGCACCTACCCGAAGTAGGCGGCGGAGGGCCGCGGGGCGCAGGCGAGCAGCCCTAGGAGCGCGCAGGAGGAGAGCCATCCCAGCAGGACGTGTCCATCCAGCATCTTGCAGCGGCGCCGGCGCTGCTCATCTCGTTCTCCCCGCCGCGCCCGCTGCGGCCCCGCAGCCCGCCCCGCTTCTTATAGCGCGGCCGGCAGAGCGAGCCCGGGGCGGGCCGGGGGCGGGCCGGGTGCGGGGACACCCCCCGGGGGAGGGACGGACCGACGGACGGACGGGGAGCGGCGGCGGGGCGGGCAGAGAGCGCAGGGACGGGAGCGGGAGCTGGAGCGGCGCGGGGGGATGAAGGGGAACCCGGGGGTGGGAGGGATGGAGGGGGTGAAAGGGAGGGGTGGGATAGGGGTGAGAGGGTGCGTGTGAGAGGGGCGGGCGTGCTGTGGGGAGAGGGGTGGGCAGCAGTGCGAGCAGGGGCCAGGTGTGCAAGGGGTGGGTGTGCAAGGGGTTGGCAGCTGGGCAAGGGATGGGAAGTCGTGCCAGGGATGGGTGTGCCAGGGATTGGTAGCTCGGCAAGGGATGAGAAGTCGTGCCAGGGATGGGTGTGCTAAGGATTGGTAGCTCGGCAAGGGATGGGAAGTCGTGCAAGGGTTGCATGTGCAAGGGGTGGATGTGCCAGGGATGGGTATGCCAGGGACTGGCAGCTGGGCAAGGGATGGGAAGTCGTGCAAGGTGTGGGTGTGCCAAGGATGGGTATGCCAGGGATTGGTAGCTCATCAAGGGATGGAAAGTTGTGCAAGGGCTGCATGTGCAAGGGGTGGATGTGCCAGGGCTGGGTGTGCCAGGGGTTGGCAGCTGGGCAAGGGATGGAAAGTCATGCAAGGTCTGCATGTGCAAGGAGTAGGTAATTGTGCAAGGATCAGGGCATTTGTGCAAGGCGTGGGTGTGCCAGGGGTTGGCAGCTGGGCAAGGGATGGGAAGTCATGCAAGGGCCACATGTGGAAGGGGTGGGTGTGCCAGGGATGGGTAGTTGTGCAAGGGTCAGGGCATTCGTGCAAGGGGTGAATGTGCCAAGGATGGGTAGTTGTGCAAGGGAGGGATGTGCCAGGGATGGGCAGTTGTGCACGGGCCAGATATGAGAGGGATGGATGTGCCACATGGACAGCTGAGCAAGGGCTGGGCAGTCGTGAAAGGGCTGTGTGTGCAAGGCCTGGACGTGCCAGGGGTGAGCAGCTGTGCAAGGATCAGGCAGTTGTGTAAGGGTTGGGTGTGCAAGGGGTGAGTGTGCCAGGGATTGGCAGCTGGGCAAGGGCCAGGTGTGCAAGAGGTGGAAGTGTCAAGGCAAGGCAGTTGTGCAAGGGTCAGGTGTGCAAGGGTTCCATGTACAAGGACTGGATGTGGCAGGGTTGGGCAGCTAAGGATTTGGTGTGCAAGAGCTTGATGTGCCAGGACAGAGCAGTCATACAAGGACTGGATGTGCCAGGAATGGGCAGCTGTGCAAAGGCCAGCCAGTTATGGGAACACCAAGTGCTGGATGTCTGTGTGGTCACACAAGGGCTGCAGCTCCAGGTGCTGATCCATCGGGCTACGGTTGTGCAAGGGCTGGACAGTGGTCCAGGGGTTAAATGTGCCACTCAGTATTTCAGGGACTCGACAGCCATGGAGAGACAAGGTGGGCAAGGACTGATCCAGCATGCAAGGTCTGAGCAGTGGTGCAAAGTAGTTAATGCCCTAAATGTCACCCTTTATGGCAGCGTTTTTCCAGATAGGTGACGTCACTGGCATCGTCATCCTGGAGGTAATTTCAGCGCTGCTGCCACCCAAGAGCAAAAAGGTTTCCCTCCTGAGCGTGTGTGTGTCACACTGCTGAGCCACCCCGTGTTTCCACGGGGACAGGGACAGGAGGACACACAGGTGCTTGGCTCTGGGCTCTCGTCTCAAAAGCCACCGTCCCCAGGGCTTTAAGCTCAGCTCCACAAAGCCGTGCCCAGCAGGTGACAACAGGGTACACGACAAGACAGCAAGACTTGGGTGACCATGGTGGGGCTGACTGTGTTTCTGAACCCCAGAGTCCGTGGACAAACCAATGCAGGAGCCACACAGGGGGTGGGATGATGGGGATAAACATTTTGTCCTGGAATAACTCCTGGAGTGACAGTGGGAGCTCAGTGAATTTATTCACACCACTGGCCATGCACTCAGACATTTCCAGTCTTCCCAGCACTGTGCAAATTTCATGGATTCTTCTTATTTTTAGGGGGGGGGGGAGAAGATGTTTTAATTTTGAATGTATAAAATATCTCTGTGCAGTTCCTGACCAAACCTTTTTTAAAAAAAAACAAACAAAAACAACAAACAGAAAAACAAAACCAAAAACAAAACAAAAACACAAACAAAACAAACAAACATGTAGAAAAGCACTGTTCAAACTTCACCCAGCCACCCGTGCATGGGATTTGGGGTTCCCACTCTGTCTCTCCATCAGCACCCTTTGGGGTGGGAGCTGAAATATGCTGGGAGGGATGTCAAATCCAATGCAGCTTCCTCAAAATCCATGTGATTCACCAGGATCTGGGAATATCTCCATTTCCCTATCCCAGTGGTTGGGGTGGGGTGGCACTGTGCCACCACCCCGTGTGCCCCCATGGGTGCTGGGTGCTGAGTGGCTCCGTGGGCCATCACAGCCTGGCAAAGACCAGCAGCAATGTGGCGTTAAAGCCCCATCTAGAGGCCTTTCATTGAGGAGAATTTGGGAGGTAGGACCAGCTCCGGGGTCGTGTTGGGTGTCCTTATCCTCCCACTCGAGTTCTTCCAGCTTCGGAAAAGGCAATAAAGGGTTGTTGATGGAGGGAAGGACAAGCAGTGTTATATATTTTCATTGGGAGGCTTTGCCTGAGCGTTTCTCTGCTGGAAAAGACAGTTTAAGAGTCATTTTTCATGCATGTCCCCAAGAAGCTGGTGATCCCAGCACGTGGAAGGAAACTCCGGTTCCTCCAGGCAGCCCCAGGGCAGAGGGTCATGGAAAGGCAGCGACCCTGCCTGTTACTCATTTCCTCTGCCCACAGAAAGTGCCGTACCCGGGGTGATGCTCTGGGACGTGTGTGACTCTTTCCGAGGTGAGGCGGCACCAAAAATAGGCACCACTTCTGCTTTCAGCCCTGGAAAAAGGGAAGCCTGAGCAGGCACTGACCCCTCCAGGGCTTTGCTGCCTCTC
Source organism: Margarornis squamiger (assembly GCA_035222235.1). Taxonomy (NCBI): domain Eukaryota; kingdom Metazoa; phylum Chordata; class Aves; order Passeriformes; family Furnariidae; genus Margarornis; species Margarornis squamiger. The sequence continues at coordinate 1,499,991 of JAWWTY010000077.1, forward strand.
ATGCCTGGGGACCATCCACCAGCCCTGGGCACAGCATCCTCCTGGGACGGCTCTGTGGCTTCCCAGGTTCTTCACAAGTGCCTGGGGTGACATCAATCCCGGTGTTTCTGCTCAGCCCCGTGTCCCCACAGCCACCGACAGCAGAGGGCAGTGCCACATCGGCACAGGGCCTTGTGCACGGCAGCGTGGACACATTGGAATGTCTTGGCTGTCTAAGTGGGAATTTTTGGCATATTCTGTCCAGGATGGAGGGGACACACCAGAGCCAGAGGGAAGCAGCCAAGCACCCAAGGACTTTCACGCTTTAAGTGGCAATTCCAAAGGGTGGTAACCACACCAGGGAATAGCGTCGCTGCCAGCAATATATTGTCTTCTTTATCTTCTTTAGGATCAAAAGAAGATGCCAGAATATGAGGATAATGCTGGGAAAAGAGCCCCAGAGTGATTGTCACCTCTGGTTTGGCATCAGTAGGAACCCTGTGTCCTCCTCCTAATCCCAACCCCACCGTTGTTCCTCTGTAATATGTAATATGCAATATGTAATATGTAATGTGTAATATATAATATGTAATATGCAATATGTAATATGCAATATATAATATGTAATATGCAATATGTAATATGCTCTTCACCAAAACAGTTGTGGGAGCGACCTGTGAGGATCCCAGCAGAGGGTCTGGCATCCTGCAAAGAGTCCTGACATCCTTCTCCCAGTGCCAGGGCTAGCCCTGCCTCCCAGCCCCGTGGGTGACCCCATCCCGTGATAGCCGGCGGGCACAGCCAGCGGGATCCTCAGCCAGCACAGGCTGCTGTGGTTCCTCCATCAGGCTCTTCCTGGGCACGCTGGACCACAGGGGGATCTGGAGGGTGACTTCAAGTTTTCCTTCTCCATGACTCAGCTCTGGAGCGGGGCTCAGCCTGCCTGTATCATTCCAAAGGCTTCCCCACCCCAAGGAGCCCTCGCTACCATCCACGTGAGGTTTTTGCAGGAAACCCAGCACCTCTTTCGCTTGGGGCATCCTTTCCCTCCCTGTGGCTCTTCTGAGGGTGCTTCTCTCCTTCCAAGCAGCTCCCAGTAGAGAGAGGAGGATTTTGCCCAGCTCACTGAGGTCTCCCTGCATGAACCAAACCTCTCCAGGGCAACAGCTCCGGCTCTACGGGGCGATTGACTCATAGGAGTGCGAGAGGGAAGGAAAACACCCATGAGCTCATCTCCTTCATCCCTCCTTGCCAGTCCTGCATGGGTTCCCCACCAGATCCTTGGCACTGACTCCCAGATTGGAGTAACTCAAGCAAGGCAGCAAGAGGTGGGGACCTCGCCAGGCTGGGTATCCGAGGCTGTGCCTGGGGTAGCTGGGAATCCTTTAGCAGCCTCTCCTCCCTGCACATCGCCTCTGAGATGAGCCACTCGCATTTCCCTTCCTCAGTTCCCTTAATTAGAAGTGGGCCTGGCATTTCTCTGCCCTCCGGATACAGCCTGAAATAACAGACAAGGCCCAGGAATGCCGCCTGCCCACGGGACACGGGTTGTTCCACTGTCCCACGGATCATGCCGTGCAAGCCTCCCCTGCCACCACCACTTCATTTCCAGTTACTCCTTTTTCGCCATCACGTGGAATTCCAGGATGTTTCCTCCCTTTGAGTGACCACACAGGGGCTGGAAGCCAGATTCCTGCTTCTCTCCCATCAGGCTTGGATGCAAAGTCAGCCCAGGGATAGCTCCGTGGTGTGTTGTGCCTCCATCCCTTCCCTCCATCCCTTCCCTCCATCCCTTCCCTCCATCCTCTGGCCTCTGCCAATGATTCCGAGGGCTAGAAACATGGTCAAAACATGCCTGTTGCTTTCAGCTGAGCTGAGACCATCCCTGCTTTACCAGGGCTTTGGATCATGGAAATCCTTGGAACAAGGAGCAACTCCTGCCCCTTCCCACTTTTCCAAATGAAGAAAAGGCACCGGAGCCAGTTGCAGTGTGTTACTTCCAGAGGCACCTCAGTCACACCGAGTATTCTGAGTGTTATGGAAAGCAAAAAGCAAATGAGAACAGATTCCCATCCTGGAACACCCCTGGTTCCATCCAGGGCAGGGCTGGATGCAGGGCTATGGGGGTACTGTAAGGCTGTGTGTGTCCCCAGCTGCAGAAGGTGTGGGGCCACCAGCTTTGCCCTCTGAAATCCATCTGGGATCCACGTGGGGACCATCCTGGACTCCAAGCCTTGGCTCTTTGGGCTGCACATGTTCAATTTTAGCTTGTTCCTCGATAAGTCTGTCCTGAAATGGGGCAAATGGAAACTGAGTCTGATGGAAGCAGAATCATCCAGGGCATCAAGCTCATCAAAGTGACCCCCAGCAGGGCCTCTCACACCAAATTTCAATAAAAAGTAGATCTAAACCTCACTCCCCTCAGAGGTGCCCTCTCTTAACTCATTGCAGGACACACAATAAAATCCTTTGGAAGTATCTCGTGCAAGAAGAGGAAGGGGAGACCTTTAGGAGCACTCAGCTCTTTCCCCCTAATTTAAGTGGCTGCAGTTAAGATAAGCATTCCCAGCATTTAAGATAAGCTGAAGAAAGGACCAATTCATCACCTTTTTGTATGAAATGAGCTCGAGGTGGCTGCAGAGACCTTCTTAGGATCAGGGAATCATAGAAAGCTTCGGGTTGTGAGGGACCTTAAAGATCATCCAGTCCCACCCCCTGCCATGGGCAGGGACACCTTCCACTAGCCCAGGTCGCTCCAAGCCCCGTCCAACCTGGCCTTGGACAC
>JAWWTY010000077.1:1502854-1515653 GCA_035222235.1 Margarornis squamiger
CTGCCCTGGGGAGCCTGGTCAGTGCCCACCACCCTCTGGGGGAAGGACCTTTCCCTGAGATCCCACCTAACCCTCCCCTGACACAGCTCCAGCCATTCCCTCAGGTCCTGTCACTGGGGACAAGAGATTGGCACCTGCTCCTCTCCTTCCCCTCATGAGGAGTGAGCTGAGTGATCGGGGTTGGTGGGGATCTCAGGAGGTGCTGCTGCTGGGGAGATGGATGGGAAACACTCATTTGGCAGAAAGAATGTGGGAATAGAGGAAAGAGAAGACCCGGGCTGATAAAAAGGTTAAGCAGGGGGATTAAGAGAGGTTTATGTGAGGTGATGGTGATGATCTTTGTGCTTTCCATGCACTTTGCCTGGCTCAGGCTCACTTTAACAACCCACATGGTGCTGAAGAAGCACAAAAACCTCTCGAAATGACCCAAAGGAGACCTGTGGCACAGGGCTGAGGGTCCCTGCTGTTCTGTGCCTTGCCCCTGTCTCACCCACACAAATCACAAGAATAACAACTGTGACAGCAATTACTTGTGTTTCCCTTTGCAGAGGACACGGTACCTGGCAAGGAAGCAATATTTTGAAGTCCTTTAAATTAACATGATCTAATTTTCTAGAATTCAACAGTCTGGTATGTTTTAATAAATCACAAACGATGTATTCTCATAGCAATGGCTGATTTTTAGCAACTTTATGTTTGGGACAGCAATATCACAATTCCAATAGGAGGTTCCTAGGAGATTTTACCCTATCAAAAAAGCCATTTATTATATTTACAAATAGGCACATCTACATTTAATGCCATGTAGTGACAAGTGCTGAGTGGTCAAGGGGAGTCTCTACAGGTGATGCAGGTCCAATCTATCGGCTGAAATCAGCTTTTTCCACGTGTGAGGCATCTGAATGTGACAAAGCTGCACCTCCTCCCACCTTCAGAACCACCTGAAAATACCCTGTGCTCCTCAAAGCCCGATATCCCACTGCACTTCCATGGGGAGCCATCTCAGGAGTGCTGTGCTGAGACTGCTCCCAGATCAGGGGGAAGGTGGCCTGTTTGAGAGGGGATGCTTCGCTGCTCAGTCCCTGAACTGTGGCCTGATAAGTGTGAAAGCTGACAATGATTTACAGGCCAGCAGTGCTCCGAATGCCCACACACACCCCGAAATGCCCTTGGATACTGGAGCTGCCCTCCATGCCTTGGGATGTCCAGGCAGGGGACAGGTTCTGCCTCTCTGGACCAGTGCCATCAGCTGGGCAAGGTGAGGGGGAAGAGCAGATGGATTCCCTCTTGCTCCGCATTGAGTTTTAGGAACAATCAAAACGTGGGAGAGGAGGGGAGGGCAAGATGGGTGGTGGTGATTCAGCTTGGGCTGAACTCTGCCCGTCACACATGAATTTTAGAACCAATTTTAGAATATCACACTGAATTTTGAGCTCGGGTATGCCAGGCTGGCCACAACACTGCCCATGTTTGCCCAAAAAGGTCTGAGCTGGCAGCCTGTGCCAATATCTCTGCCACTGCATAAACCAAGGTGGAGCCTCCCTGTGCATCTGAGGGCACAGTGTGGTACAAAGCACATCCAGGTGCTGCTGGTGTCCCCCCTCCAAACTGGCTCCTGGGAAAATTACATTTTACCTAGAACTAGCCTGGAAAATAAGAGAGCCCAGCCAAACAATAAGTACTCATATACATACATACATACATACATACATACAAACATACATACATACATATATATATACAGACAAACTACTCTGATCTTTTTGGTCCAGGTAAAAGAAAAAGGCTGGACAAATTTCCCAAGCAAACCACCCAACCTGTGACTTGTGTACATGGCCCAGTGTTGTGGTGTGACTGTTTTGGAGTGGCACGAAGAAACAGGTCTGAGCATCCAGCACCTCCAGTGAACTCAGCAGAACGTTTTCCTGCTACCTCATCCTGGGAAATTCATTCAGGAAAACCAGGAGATGAAGGACAGTAAAATAAACATGGAGATAAACTGGAAATTAGTGATCAGGGCTCCCAAAACCTTCCTGGCAGGTAAGGAAGGAAGGATGGAAATACAGAATCACAGTTGATCTGTTTTGTGGCTCCTTCCAAGGTCAAATTTTATTTCTTGCTCCAGAGCAAAGCTCAGGTCATCAGGAAATGATGTGCAAGTTATTCTGCCACTTATGGACTCCTGGGTCACAAAAACCTCCCAGAAAAGGGCTTTGCTGAATGCAGAAAATGCAGACAGCATTTCCTTACATTTAAATCATTCCATGTGGCTTGAGGGGGTCCAAACACAAGAGCAGGAGAAAAGCCAAGATCAGCCCATGTGTTTGGTGATGGGGACAAGTGCCATGGCAGCTGAGCCCCTTCACTGACACACTCCAGGCTGTTCTCCCCCATGCTGGCATGAGCAAGAGACTCAGAGAAACCAGAGTGTGGCTTCCTGAACCTCTCCACGGTCCACCCCTGATCGGATCTCCATGGATTGTAGTGAAACCTCAGACATCCACTCAAATGGAGATCCCAAACGTCATGGGGCATCTCAGCCTGGCCAGCGGGACACAGAACTTTTGGATGCCTTCATTCAGGTGGGATGGCAGCTGGAGGCTGGTGGGGCACCCCAAGGAGGATTTTAGGTGGCAGGAAGTACCTGTGGTTAAGCCACGTTGTGGTTCCAGGTGCAGACACCAAGATTTAGGTGCTTTAATGTGCATCCAAATCCCACTCCTACAGCTTTTTCAAGGTGGATATTAATCCAAAGGCTTCTTATGGTCAGCAGAGTTTAAAGGCAGTGGGAAATGAGAGGAAAAGAGCCAAACTGGTGAATATCTGACCTGGAGGTGGCTTTCCACCCTCTGTAGCATTTTCTTGGCCAGCAGTGTCCTGGTTAGCCCTGAGTGAGCTGCCCTGGGCTGCTGCCAGTTTTGCCCTTGGCCATAGACCCAAGAGCCCCAGAGCTCCTGCAGAGCACTCAGGAAGGGCTAAAATAAGACCATTTGCTGCAGGAACATTCAGAAGGGGAAACCCCGAGAATCAAAGGCAGCAGGTTTATGTCGAGGTATTTTTTTTGCAGCAATCACGTTGTCAAGAGCAATGGCATCATAAAGGAATGAAAGTTTAAATCCTGAAGCTTTTTAGTGAGCTGAAAATTAGTGTGGCAAAGCCCTCAGATCTGCTGCAGAGAGAACCTTGGGTGGGGAGAGGCCTACTGACACCTTGCATTGCATTACAATGATCTTCACTGAGCATTTTTTGGGGACTATCAGCCTTTCTCTTCCCTGGCACAGCCACGAATTTCCACTTTTTTTTTTAGGACTGTGCAAAGGAGAGAAAAAGCTCTAAAACAGTGAGATGGGGAAACTGGAGACTGGCTACACGAAGCAGCAGAGTGATCTGCAGGATGGAAGGATGTCAGAAATGACTGATGGGTGGCTTGATCACATGTATTTTCTGTATCTGACAGAGGTTAAAGAGCAGAAAACGAGTTGGGATTTGAACTGAAATTGCATTTCCTGGGTTAGGGCTAACTGGAAAGGGGAGGGGTGCCTTTCCCAAAGATGTAAGTGGTCAGACTGGAGAAAGTTCCTGGGCATTTCTTCTACTGCCCCATCCCTGGAAGTGTCCAAGACCAGGTTGGACAGGGCTTGGAGCAACCTGGGATTGTGGAAGGTGTCCCTGCCCATGGCAGGGAGTTTAAATTAGAGGATCTCTAAGGTTCCTTCCAACCCAAATCATTCTAGGATTCTGTGCTCTGTCACCGTGCCCCAAGACAACACAGCATCTGCCCAGACCACCCTGGGCAGGATTGTGCCCCTAAGGACCTCCACAGGCAGGCTCCTTCCAGGCTTTTACTGCATTCCCAGTTAAAAAAAATACATCAGCCTGAAAATCAAGGCTTGAAATCAAAGCAATCGAAGCACAGGTCTCCTCCAGGGGGACAAAATCCCGAAGGCTGGGGAGTGTGAGAGAACTGGGTTAAAGCAGAGGGTACAAACAGGCAGGGGTGAACAGTGTTTCTCTTAAATTAATTTTTTGTGCTTTTGTGTTACTTTGCATTCCTCCTCCCTTGTCAGCTTTGTCTTTTCTCCCTTGAGTGAAAGACTTTTTGTTGTGCTGAACTATTTCCCTTGGTGAGTTTTAGCCACCGGTGAGTTTTCTGGGTGTCCTCAGGTTCCTGGGGCTGGGCCAGGCTGGTGATTTCTGGGTGACCCCTTCCTGCTGGAGCCTGGTCCCTGCTGCTGCCAGCCAGGCCTGCAGACAGGTCACACTAATGTTTAACTCCAGCCTGTGTCGCTGCATTCGGAGCCTCTTGTTGCCTCCCCTCTGGAAAAGAAGTTTATTCCCTCCGCTCCCAGCAGGGCAAGGGGACACACTGACCCCGTCACCTCTCGCTCTCCCCTACACCAAACGAGGCTGTTCCCTCATTGCCCTGCACAGGTCGCCTTCTGAGGGCTCTTTTCATCCTGGTTCCTGTGCTGTGACCTCTCTAGAGGGGACACATCCTTCCTTGGGGCAGCACAAAGCCTGGGACAGGTCAAGGCTTGTTTTTTGATGGGAAGGACATGTGGGTTCCTGTGCAAGGATGAGGATGGGGTCCTGGAACAGGTCAAATTCAGGACCACAGGGTGAGAGGCTCTGCCTTATTGTCCTCTGAGCAAAGGAAAGGCCATCTCTTCGTTACCCTTTAATATTGGGTTTGTTTTGTCATCCTTTGATACTGGGTTTGTTTTGTCATCCTTTGATATTGGGTTAGTTTTGTCACCCTTTGCTTGTAGGGTTGCATATTTGGGCCAAGGCAGGGGGATTACCTTTATCATTGATGACTATGATATGATTTTGATAAAGGTTTTATAGTTATGTGTTATATAGCTATATATTATGTCAGTAATCATTATGATTATAATTGATAATTATTGATAATTACAATACCAGAGGATTATTATGATCTGGAGCACCTGGGCTGTGGGCACTGTCCCACAAGCCCCTCCAGGGGTGCAGAAACCTCTGGCCCAAGGGCAAATGGAGGAGCTCATGATTGCAACCAGTGCAAAAAGACACATTTATCTCAGCCTGCTTCCTTGAGGAGAAATGACAGACTGTCTCCTTCTCCCTGTTTTTAGGATGTGAGTTAAACACATTTTCCCCCCATGGAGACAGGCACTAATTCCTGCTGCTGACTCCCTTCTCTAACCTGGTGGCCATGACCTCTCCCCTTCGTCCAGTGCAGCATCCACTGCCTAACAACAAAAAAATCCAGAGAGTCCATGATGTTTTGTGCCTCTCCAGGTGGGAAGGGGTCCTGCACTTCACAGGTTACTCATCCATGCCCTGGAAGGCTGGAAGTGCTTCCTAAGTGTCAAGTATCCGCTGGGGAGGAACAAATACTCCAAGTGTTTGTAGACCATTCTCCTGCTGCCTCTTTCCACCCTGGATGATGACATGAAGTCAAGGCTGCTCTTCCTGGAGTGCACTTGAAGTGTATTGACCATGTTGACTCACGAGCATTTCGAGGCTGCTGTGGGGAGTCCTGTGTCTGGTCTGTCAGCCCTGAGGGTCTGAGATGTGTCTTTTCTTCCTCTAGTGGCTTTCCTGGTGTTGGGTTGCTGGGCTGTGTGTTTTAGCAGGTAGGAAAGTCCTTGCATCCTGCTCAGGGTGATGGGAAGGTATAAAGGATGGTTATAAAAGTCATCTCTCCAGCATGCTGCTAGCTGATATTTCCTCCTATGAATTCATAGTCATCTATTGGAGGGACAGATGTTCTGGGAGTGACCATCTCAAGAGAGTGGAGTTGAATGCTTAGACTTTATGTAGAATTAAACTCCTGTCAAATTAGGGTGAATCATAGAATCACAGAATATCCTGAGTCAGAAGGGACTCACAAGGAGCATCCAGTCCAACTCCTGGCCATGCACAGACACCCCAACAATCCCATCCTGTCCCTCAGAGCGTTATCCAAACCCTCCTGGAGCTCTGGCAGCCTTAGGGCTGTGCCCACTGCCCTGGGGAGCCTGGTCAGTACTCACCACCCTCTGGGAGAAGAGCCTTTCCCTGAGATCCCACCTGATCCTCCCCTGACAGAGCTCCAGCCATTCCCTGGGTGCTGTCCCTGGTCACCAGAGGGAAAAGGTCAGTGCCTGCCACTCCACTTTCAGTGAGGTCACCATTACCCTCAGCCAGCTGAAGTGCCTGTTGTCACTGTCACACAGAGACAGAGATTTTTGGGTTAGGATGTAATGATGCAATTTAATACAGTAAATAAGAAAATCTTACCCAGTGTCTCCTGCCTTGACACTGACAAGCTCTGACTCCTGATCTGGATGAGTTCAGGTGATTTGGGACATGGCAGACTTCCTAGGGACATGGATGTGGTGCTTGGGGACACAGTGTAGTGGTGGCCTTGGCAGTGGTGGGTTAATGGTTGGACTCGATGCTCTCACAGGTCTTTTCCAACATTAATAATTCTATGATTCTAAGTTCTTTCAAGAATTAAAGCAGTGGTGCATTCCCTGTATTAGACATGTCCAAGCAAGAGACACCTCCAAAATTACCCCAGGATGTAAAATTGGCCCACCTGACTCCTCCACAACATCTCTGACGGATCTGTTCAGACAGCACAGGGCCCAGGGGTGGGATGGGGAGTTTGGCATGCAGAAGGCAAGAGCTGCATGCTGCTCAAGCAATCAGGGTAAGAGGAGATACTACTGAGACCCTGAAATCCTGGATGGTGGTGGCCCTCAGTCTGCCTTGCTGCTTCAAACAGTTTGGAGTGTGTTTTCATTGTCAGTTTGCATTTGTGTGAACTCATTCCACCTGCTCCAGTGAAAGGTGTCCCTGTCCATGGCAGGGGGGTTGGAATGAGATAATTTTTAGGGTTCCTTCCAAACCAAACCAGTCTATGCTTCCATGATATCTGATAGTTAGCTAATTTAACAGTTCAGCTGGGGATGAAATAATGATTTTAAGTGGTTCTGCTCACACACACATTTTTGCATGTGCCTGCACCTACAGTTGTGTGCACACACATCTCTGCCTTGCTCATGTTGTAAGCACGAGTTTGAAGGGAGAGCCTCACAGCCTGGCATTTGTCCTCTCTCCCTTCTTCTCCCAGTGTTAAATACTTTCCCTGCTCCCAGCTGGGAAGTCAGCCTGTCACATGAACCGCAGGCAAGGAGCATTATCTGCCTGGCTTTACTTGCTGAACAATGTAAGTAGATGATTAACCATTAAAGCAACAGAGTTTGCTGACCCATTAACCAAGGAGGAAGGCCCTGTGGATTGCTGAACAATGGGTCCCATACAGAAACCATGCTGCTTTGTCCATCCCAGCAGTGCTGCTCTGACAGCCCTGTGCGGATATTGCGATATAATGACCCTCTCCGGGCTCTCACGCAGCCAACCTCGTGCCCGAGGCTGCTGGTGCTCCCCACGTTTTCATCTGCACTCTGTTGACCTTGGAAACTAATCTTGCCCAAATCCATGCTTTGTAACAAACCCCAGGAGGCTTTAGTAGCTGCCACTCATTTTTCACCCTCGCTTTTGCATGCAATGCCTCTGCAGAAATGCTGAGTCTGAATCCAGGAGCTCCTAAATCACCCAAACTTACTCATCTGGAGGCACTGGCCAAACACCCGTCAGTCCTTGCATGAGGAGAATGAATCATTCCTTTCTGTCTGATTGTTACTAATCAAACCCTTTTTTGGAGGTTATGGTGTTCCATACCATCCTTGTTTTGTCTGTCAGATGCATTCCCAATCAAACCATCACAGAACTGTAGCAAGGCTTGGGTTGGAAGGGACTTCAAAGTTCCATCACTCTTGTGTTCTAAAGACCATCTAGTTCCATCCCTCTTGTGTTTTTGGTCTGTGCTTGCTCAGCTCTCTTGGACTTATTACCTGTCATTCTCCTTGGTGGGTGCCACTGGAAACTCAGGGAGCTGCATTTCCCAACTCTCTGAGTTCAAAAGAGAGGGGAAACTGGTGATGTGATGAGAGGAAGGAAGAAACTCTTCTATCTGGATGTCATCAAAATCATGATGTGACACAAAGACTGGATAGTGTGATGGGAAAATTCCCTTTTTTTGCCCCTCCCAGTCATATGGATGTAGAAAAGGGGGATGTTCTGCAAGATGTACATTTGGCATGTGGAATATTCCTGGTGTACCTCAGGGTTCCCAGGAATATTGAAACAGGAAGTTTCCCAAAGTCAGAGTTAAGTCTGGGATCCTTGAAGTTACCTGTGGGTCAGATTTCCAAAGCTCTTTAGAAGATGAAAACAGAGTACAAAACATTTGTTTTGGGACTGGGAAGAAGAGTAAAAAAAAAGATGAAAGTCCAGCATTTGATTCTGGCACTTGGAGATGTGGTTTAGGGGTGATTATGTTGGTGCTGGGTTGATGGTTGGAGTAGATGATATTGAAGATCTCTTCCAGCCTTGATGACTCTGTGATTTTGTGACCTGAGACTTTGAAACAAAACATCTAATTGAAACAAAAAAGGACAAACTTTTCTAGGTATTGAACTTCAGCTCTGCTTCCCTGCACAAATTCCTTGTAAAATCCCTTGGCAGATTAACCAAATATATGACAGCTGTCGGATTTTGGGCCAGATCTGGAGCTGGTACATCTAGGATGAGCATCCTGCCCATACATCACAGCTTAACAGTGTGGATGGACCGTGCTTTCCAGTGCTCTGCTTCCCAACCACCCACACGGTGATGTCACATCCCAAACATCAACCAGACAACACAGCCTTGGGCTCTGGGCACGTTCAGCCCATCTCCAGGAGCCTTGTGGGCACACAGAGCTGGATTCTGTGAGGTTACCTCCCAAACTGTGTTTGCTGTTGAGCTCGTAATCTAAGGCAGAAGGCAATGGGCTGCAGGGAGGGGAGGAAACAGGAGGACACAGTGAGATTCAGATTTTCCCCGGCTGTGGGATCTGTCCTGTTGGGATCTGTCATTTTTGCTCCGTTCCTTGGATGGAAAGAAGTGGTAAAGGAGGTGCAGCAGGCTGGGATAAGGCATGCAAGAGCCTGAGCAGCAACTGGCACTTGGTAAAATAATTATTTCATCACTGTGCAGAGAGACATGAAACACTGAGCAAGCAGAGAGCAGGACTGGCAGCAGGCAGATGGCACAGCAAGAAGGAGTCTCTACACTCAGATACTCAAGAATCATGGAATGGTTTGGGTTGGAAGGGATTTTATAGAGCATCTCCTTCCAACTCCCCTGCCATGGGCAGGGACACCTTCCACTAGCCCAGGTTCCTCAGAGCTCCATCCAACCTGGCTTTGGACACTTCCAGGGATGGGGAGTCCACAGCTTCTCTGGGCAACCTGTGCCAGGGCCTGCCCACCCTCATAGGGAAGGATTTCTTCCCAATATCCAAGGTAAACCTGCCCTCTGTCACTCTGGAGCCATTCCCCCTTGTCCCGTCACTCCATGCCTTTGTAAAAGGACTTTTGAACTCGAGTTTTCTTTCAAAAGGCTCATTTTACTCACAGGAGTGGGGACTCCCTCCTAGGAACCTTCTTTCAACTCAGGGCTCGCGAGCCAAAATCTGGCAGTCTGCTCATGCTCTAACAGGTGAAAACACCCAGCTCCCAGACACTCTGGCTGAAGACCAGACAGATGACAACCCTCAAGACAATGACATTTCAGTTCCAGCAGTAAATCCTGAGCCCAACTTTAAAAGAAAGCTAAACACCGTGAAATAAAACACTTTTATTAGCACGAAACGTCCAAAAAAAAAAAAAAAAAAAGAAAAAAGTGAAATAACATGACCGAAATCACCCTTCATCTAAAAATAAAAGCAAAGGGAGAGAGTTTTCAGCGGCGCTGGAAAATCCCCGCCACACATTCGATGGGTGGGCTTGATGTTGTGACTACGAAAATATTTTTGCTCCGTTTGTTTCTGGCTGTTTTGCAGCTGAAGGGTTGCCAGATCTCTTGGCCGGATCCCTTCTCCGCCGGCGTTCCATGGGATGGGTTTGCTTACCCCTACGGCTCGAAGGGACGGCGGAGCCGCCGGACCCGGGGAATAACCCCCTTGGTAAATCCCTTGGAAAGATCCCACTGCTCTGAGCCACTGCAACTGTCAACAGCTTTGGAGAAACCGCCCAGAGCTGCTTAAAAAACAACCCTGTGGGTCCCTCCCAACTCAGAATATCCCAGGATTCTGCAAACCGACTCTGTCCCGCTGCGGATTTCGGACAGGGTTTCGTAGCGGGATCGAGGAGCAGCATTTTTGCCTTTTGTTGAAACCAGTGTGGCTGCTCTCAGGATGGAGGGGCACAGCAGGACAGCTGCCTGGGGACATTCCTGCCACCCAAGAGCCGGCACTGAGTGGTTTTGGACAACGCTCTTGCTCCTCTCCGCCAACACTCATGGCCCCAGCGTGGGGGGAAGAGTGGTGGATCTCCCAGGGGAGAAGCTGAACCCAAAAGCAGGGGCTGGAAAGGTGGGACAGAGTTAAGTTCAGGTAGATGGGAAATACCAGCTGAGTTTGGTCTTTTTTTTTTAATTATCTCCCAAGGCTTTTCAGCAAAAAATGAAATTGGAGAACGGCAAATGTCCTTTTGGCTCAGCTCGTAGCAGTCCATTTGAGCTCAGTTGCTGGTTTTGTTCTCTTCTGAGGGCATTTCACTCCACCCTTTGCTGCCTTTCCTTTGCACATAGGGATTTTTTTAAAAAGCCAGCATGCAATTTTCAAACAAAAAGGTCCTATTTTGAAATATCCAAGGAAAACTGTTGACATTTTGGACCTGCCTTTGAGAACGCAGCAAGGAAGTGTTTCATTCTTTCCCCCCACCAGAAATTTTCTCCCACCTTTTCTCCAGCCCACAGAATCCCAGCATGAGTTTTTGAATGTCTTTTCTTCCTTCCAAGTCTCCATTTCCAGAAATTTCACTATTCAAAAGCAAAAAAATACCCCCAAAACCCCAAACAGAACCCCCCAAAATAAAAAAGAGAAAAGACACTGCCCAGACCTGCTCCTCGTCCACAATTATTATGAGGTTTTTTTGTTCTTTGCCCTGTTAAAAGCTGGTCAAACATCTTGTTTTCCCTCTCAGTGGAGCCAACAGAGGGAATTGGATCCAGGAGGAGCATCCCCAGCCCCATCCACCAACCCCACACCCTTCCCCTTCCCTCGCTTTCCATGACCAGACATTGACATTCGACTCATACCAGCCCATCTCTGGCCCTGTGTTGTTGCACCCCATGAGCACAAATTCAGTCCAGGAAAAGCAGATGCTGTGACCTGTCATTTCCCATCAAGGAGAGACCCAAAATGAAACGGTGGCAAAAGGCTAAGAATCAATAAGAGGATTTTTTTTAATCATAATTATTTCATCAGAGCAGTAGCCAATTAGAGAAACTTCCAAAACACCACGGTGGAATGCAGCATCCCCAGAGATTATTAGAATCTGTTACAAAACATGAACCAGAAATGAATTTGCAGGGATCTAAAGGGATTTCTGTGTACCTCTCTCCAAGGCAACAGCAGTGACTGCAGCCAGGGACAGCTGGACTGAAATAAAACAGCCTCAACACCCCACTTTTGACTATTTTTCTTTCTCTCCTTTCCCTGTTTTCTCACATTACCCTATCTCTCCTTTCCCCTCTCAGGGACCCTGTGTGTCCCTTGGTGAATGGGTTTAATATATGTTCAAGGTCAAAGACCCTTGACTTGAGCATATCCCTGGTCATTGCCACCAGCCCCTGAGATACAGAGGTGAGTGACCTTAAAGATAGAGGGACAGGCTACCCCAGGGCACCTGTCACCCTCAGGATGAGGTAAACAAGAGGTGCTGCAGGAGCAGAGCTAAAGAGGTCTCCTATAGATCTGCAGACATCTACAGTAACCCTTGAGTCACCCTCTGTTCCCCTGATGCTCCACACGTGCACAACATCCATTTCCTAATTTCCCTGCTCCAGTCCCTCTCCTGCCACCTCCAGTGTGGCCACAAGAAAGCCCAGGAGCAGCACAGGCAGGGGATACTTCAGGGCTGGCACTATATCAGCAGGATTCATCAGCTCAGGGGAGATGCTGAGCTCACACAGGGGCTTCTCCCTCCACCATGCATGAATTCAGGCCTCTCACTACCATTTGATTTTCATAAGGAAGCAAATTGTCACCAAAATCTCTCAAATCAGCTGGTTAATCGATATGTTTTACAGCGTGAACTCGGGCAGAAGGTGAAATGAGCCCTTGGTGTTGTTCCTTCAGACCTAAAATATACCTCCTGCAGCTCCACTTAGCAAAAACACATGCCTGATTGTCATAAAGACACTAAGGACGTGGTTTGGCACTGGGATTAAAATGCATCTAAAGTCTTTCTAGTCCAGACTTATAAAGTCCCAGATTCTCCGTGAAATTATCAGGAGAAATGTGGTTTCCATGTGAAGAACTTGTCTTGATTTACTCAGAGGGGATATTTTGATAATAGTTGCATATTGAAGAAAAACCTTTGCAGGAGCAGAGCACAACTCAGGAAAGATGTGCATGGAAGCAGGAGGAAAAAATTCCAGTTTTAAGTACTTTAGAAAAAAAAATTGCCAGCTCTTGGAAGCAACAGTGAAAAGGGATGTCTTTTTTTTGCCAGAGAGAAATGATTGGACCTAAAGAGCAGCAAGAGGAGAGACAAAGTGGGCCATGGTGATGCTCTGAGGGCTGGAGCGCCTGTCCTATGGAGCCAGGCTGGAAGAGCTGGGGGGCTCATCTGGAGAGCAGAAGGCTCCAGGGAGACCTGAGAGCCCCTTGCAGTGCCTAAAGGGGCTCCAGGAGAGCTGGAGAGGGACTGGGGAC
>JAWWTY010000077.1:1515753-1530538 GCA_035222235.1 Margarornis squamiger
GACTGAATGGGGTTTGGAGTGACCTGGGCTAGTGGAAGGTGTCCCTGCCCATGGCAGGGGTGGCACCAGATTGGAACTGAAGGTCCTTCCAACCCAAACCATTCTGTGATTCTGTGATAACAGCAAATGTAAAATAAAATAAAATAAAATAAAATAAAACATTGTGGCAAGGTGAGAAAGGTTCTCCTTCCAGGGCAGAAAGTGACCCGTTGCTGTTCTGTGTGAGTGGTGTCCCACATGATCATTCCCCAGGAGAAGACTTAACTGGGCACAGTTAAGACAGCAATTAAGTGAAGCAGACAATTAATCTGATCGATTATTATTGACCCAGTGGTTGCATTCTCACCACGTGTATTTATCTCCTGAGGTAGAAAAGCCTGAGGTGATTTAAGGGCACCTGTGACAATCTGGGCCTCAGGACACAGAGGAACCTGTCACTCCTTGGGTATCCATCACCTGGACAGTTGGGTCTGAGATGCTGGAGGCACATCTAAGCATGATGCTTTGGGTCACTGAACACAGAACAGCAGTGGAGCCTGGATGTGTCCTCTCCTGAATTTGTCCTTATTTTGGTGTCTGACAGAGGTTTTTCCAGCACCACAACGAGGGGGATTTCTCTGGGACCTCGAGTTGGCATCCCAGTAGGATCTCTAGGGTTTGGGAAGAAGAGAAGATGTTGCCTAGTGTGTTGTCTGGGGCATCCTGGGGGATGGAGAGGAGGTGAGGGTAAGAAGGGATCTGCTCCCCACCTGACCACTACAAACCCACGGTGCTGGCCAATGCCATGAAGACATACCTGGAAAAGACAAAAAAACTCTTAAAATAGCCCTTTTTTTGACGGTTCTTGAACAGACCTCCCATCTTCCACTTTTTTCCAGAGTTTTAAAAATTCATCAGACTCCAAATAGTAGCTGCAAATAAACTCACCCCAGGTTAGGACTGTAAGGACCTGCCCCAATAACAATGAGAAAAATAAGGTTTTCCCAAAATTGCGTGTCTCGGTGTGATTTTCACAGAAAATTAAAAAGGCATTGACTAATTTGGTCTTGTACCTTTTCTAATTGTTTCTTTTTGAGGTGCCTGGAGGAATTTTATTGTGGTTTTCTTGGGGGGTGGTTTGATCCACCAGCTTCTAACAGAAGCTGAGCCTGGACCTCACTGGGGTACGCACCAGAAGGACACAGGACAGCGGGTGCTCATCTGGGATGGGGATTTTTAATTTTGAATGTAATATCCAGTAATATCCTACAATTATCCCTTGTAGTCAATGAATGTTCATGTATCAAGATGCTGAGTATGTGGGGAAGAAAAATATATCTATTTGCAAGCTCATCTCTATTTAATCTGTGATTTTTGCACTTGTGCTCAAGGGCCATCACTTTGGGAACAAGAAAGCAGCCTCGCAGATGGCAGAAACCAGATGTGAGCTGAGGCTGAACATCCTCAAGGGACCTCTAGAAAGGCCCAAAGCAGAGACTCCAAGCCATGCTGGAGGTGTTATTAAACTGCTCCAAAACATAATCTGGAATCATTTGATTTATCAAAGCATGAAACTGCTTTTTTGTGTCTTCTGGGATTTGTTCTTTTATTATTTGGAGCCTGTGCTGTCTTGTGGCAGGGAGTTCCTCAGTTTACCATTAGCTACATGTATAAAAGTGGCTGCTTTTGCTGGTTTGAATTTTGTTGCTTTTAATTCCTTTGGGCTGGAATTGTGAGTCAGAACAAATCGCAGCTTTTTGACTGATTTCTGTCCTGTTCATCCTGTTGTACAGCTCTCAGTCACCACTTCTCAGCAATGAAACCCTCCTATTTTCAGTCTGCTTCTCTTTTCTCTGGGTCTTTCTCTTATTCTTCTATTTTTGCAAAGGGTGAGTGGAGCTGAACAGTTTCATATTTAAGTAAACCCACAAGGTATCCTCATCATTATTGCCACTTTCTTCCTGGATTTATCCCCTTTTTTCCCTTTTTTCCCTTTTTTTCCCTTTCCCCTTTCCCTTTCCCTTTTCCCTTTCCCTTCCCCTTTCCCCTTTCCCCTTTCCCTTTCCCTTGATTTTTTTACTGCTTTGTTGCCACATCTGTAACCTCTTTTTAACCAATATACTTGACTGTTTAGGGATGTCATTGGTGATAAGGCTGAGGGAGTTTGGGTTGTTCAGCCTGGAGAAGAGAAGCTTCAGGATGACATAATTGTGGCCTTCCAGGACCTGCAGGAGCCACCCGAAACCTGGAGACACACTATTTACAAGGACCTGGAGTGATGGGACAAGGGGGGATGGCTTTAAACTGACAGAGGGCAGATTTAGATTAGGTATCAGGAATAAATCCTTCCCTGTGAAGGTGGGCAGGCCCTGGCACAGGTCGCCCAGAGAAGCTGTGGCTGCCCCTGGATCCCTGGGAGTGTCCAAGGCCAGGCTGGACAGGATTTGGAGCAACCTGGGCTGGTGGGAGGTGTCCCTGCCCATGGCAGGGGGTGGAATGGTTGATAATTAAGGTCCCTTCCAACTCAAACCATTCCGTGAACTGGAGAGACAGAGCAGTGACAGCCCTGCTGTCCATGGTGGAAACCAGCACTGAGAAGGGTTTTCAGGTAAACCCTAGAAGATTGAGCTCCAAGTGAAAGATGTGCTGTGGTGTTTGGTGGTGCAAAGCCCATGAGAGGGAATTTCCTCTGACCATCCAAGGCAATGCTGTATTTCTCAGCCCACACAGGTCCAACAGAGCTCTAATTTCCTGCAAAGCCTCTAATGGGAAAGGAGAAAGGTTTGAACCTTCTCTTGTCACCTGCCTGTCCCTTGGGAAGCCACCCATGCCCTTTCCTCATCTGTGACTTCACACTAGGGAATAACCCTGAGAGCTTTGAACAAGGTCACTGGGGTGGTGGTTTTAGGGTGTTTTCCAGCTGCTTCACTGAGATGGGAACTTCCTTCTGTCATCTCTCCTAAAAACTCACTGTCCCTCACAACCAAGGGAGCTCCAGAGCCTGCCACGTTCAAAACTGCACAGGATGTGGCACTTGGGGACACGGTTTAGTCATGAACACGGGGCTGGGTTAAGGTTTGGACTCCATCTGAGAGGTCTTTTCCAACTTCTACGGTTCCCCTGAGTGTCAGGAGCCCTTGGATGGGGAGGAGAGGCACAAAGGCAGTTGGACAATGTGGCTTTTTGTCCTCTCCCACCAGCAGCTCCCTCACACCTTTCCTTAATTGGTCACACCAAGCTGGAGGGGACTTGTCCCAATTGTCCCTCTCCCCAGCTCTGCAAAAGAGCATCAAGGAGATGTGAGAATTCCACTTTTCTTCCAAAAATAAAAGATTTTTCCAAACATTTGTGTTCTTCGTGACCAAACTTGCCAAGCCCAGCTGAATACGCTTGTCACTTTCTCCATTTCATGCACTGCCTCCCCAAATGTCTTTATCTCCCAATTCAGTTACCAAATATCTCAATGTTTGATGGGTATTTTGGGGGTTTCTTCACAACACTTCAGCTTCTGGAGTCGTGCAAATATTTATCAAGTTTTCTGGTGGGCAAAATATTTCAGAAACCACCTTCCCTGCCTATTTGAAAAGCTCAGAAGCTAGAGAGGAACTCATGGCTCCCAATAATATTTGGTTCCTTAAAACCTTACAGGTTCTGGGAGAAAGGAACAGAGGCAGAAGGAGCTGATTCCTGACGTCTGGAGTGCAAATTGCTCGGTGCCTTCTGAACTTGCAGGTTCAGACTCGTGCAGCTTCAGCTCCCAAGGAGTCCACTGAGGGAGAGAGAAGGTGAGGAGAGGATGAGGAGGCATCTCAAGACAAGGACTCATCCATGAACTACCTGCAGGTGGCTGAAGATCTCCTCCCAGTATTGCCACCACCACTCAGGGATGGGAGCAGAGCAGTCCCTTTCCTGGGAACAACAGGGCTGGGAAATGCTGGGTCAAATCCTTCCAGCAGAGCCAAGGACTTCTGAACTCACCCAAATATCCCCAACACTGTGCAGTTCCCACCTCCCACGGGGCTGTGGCCACAAGGCCCCTCTCCCCTCCAGTCCCCTGGTCCCTGGGAAGTTCTGCAGGACTTTGAGGAATGGATTGGAGCTCAAGAGATGCCTAAAAAGAGAAATAAGCCGTGTATTGGGCCCCACTGCAGGCTCCAGGATTTAACTCCTCTCTTAGAAGATAAAGACATTTTTCCAGACACTGGACCAGCTCATCCCTGGTGTGACACCAGCAGGACAATGGCACAGGGGTGACCCAGTGCATTCTAAAGCATTTTTTTCTACCTGATATGGTTGCAGGGGAAGAGTATAATCCTTTTTTTCTTGGAAAAAAAAAGGAATATATATATATATAAAAGAAAAATATACAGCTGCCAGTGGGGCCAAGCCCTGCACATTTTACTCCCTCCTTACTCCGCGGAGCCAGCAGGATTTCTGGGCAGGATGGAAGCCAAGTAGGGCTGTTAGGAGGCAAAGTTCATCAAGCCTTGTGATTTCCTTGCCATTCCCATGAAAAAAAACCCACTCCAGCAGAGCCCAGCTCTGCTCCCTTGCAGGCTGCAGCCAAACCCAACCCACATTAAGGGAGCTGCTCCACATTCATATTGAAAAGGGGGCGCTTGCCAACCTTACGTGCCTCAAACTTCTTGTTTCAAACTCCTGAACACTGGCCTGGGGAAAGGATTGTGCTGAGGAATATGTTCATACAGTGCCTGGCACTGGGGCTTCTGGCTCATGACTGGGATTTGTAAGCAGCTCCTGCAAGACTTGTAAAGGGCTGCAGTGCATTTGAAGTCGGGTTTTCCTTGAGAAACTTGGTTGAGCTGATTATGTTGTGCGTCTCCATCCGCTCGTTTCCTCCCCTCCAACTCCTCAAGCCCTCGGCCAATCCCACCCCACGCTGGCAGGAAGATAAAAGTGCCAGGGAGATTAAGTTGTATGAAAATAAGTGTACAGGTAAGGAAGAACAAAAAAAAAAAAGCCTTATTACTGCATTTCCCTCCTTTCCCCCGGGAGAAAAGGGCTGGATGTGAGCTCAGCCTTTATTAGAGAGCCCACAGAGGAAGGGGGAAGGAGCACTGAGCACCATTCGCAGCCTTTCCCACTGAACTGCTCGCTGCTTAAGCCTCCTTGCTTCATGCCCAGGGCTTGGAAACAACTTCTTAAAGCAGTGTGAAGAATGGAAGGATCTGGCCTTCATTTTGGTGCTGCAAACACGAGGCTGGGAGCAACCAGAAAGGGTGCAGCCCCTGCTTTCGCTTCCATACATCTCCATGCTCCAAAATCCAAACGGCAAAGATCCCTCTGCAGAACCATGGGATGGTCTGGGTTGGAAGGGACCCGAAAGACTGTCTCGTTCCATGGGCAGGGACACCTTCCACCAGCCCAGGTTGCTCCAAGCCCCGTCCAACCAGGCCTTGGACAGGATGGGGCAGCCACAGCTTCTCTGGGCAACCTGTCCCAGGGTCTCCCCACCCTCACAGACAATTTTTTTCCTAATATCTCCTCTAAACCTCCTTTCAGCATCCCGTGGATATTGCAAATCCGTGCACTGACCCTCACCACTCCTTACCCCAGGGCAAAACAGACACAGAGGGACAGAGAAACGTCAATTCCTGGCATTTTGCCCCATTTTGACACCGAGATTTGGATGCTGGGTGAGAAACCATCTGCAGGTGTCACTCCTGCACATGAAGTAAAAGCTCCAGAAGAGGGCCCGGGACAGGTGGCCACCCGGCAAGTACATTAAGACATCATAACTTGGACTAATTTGTAAACAGGCTGAAAGAACATCCACCCTCCCTGGAAGGGGGAGAAGTGTCTCTTTAAAGCCTGGGGATATGACCTCTTGTCCTCTCTGTTTATAAGAGGGAGGGGAAAGGGGGAACAACAGAAAAAAAAAAGGAAGGAGAAAGGGAGAGAAAGTCAGACTTGTTGCCGTGTTAAAACCTGCCCCCCACCATCAGCTTTTGTGATGAAAATGGTCAGGGACACTCTCCAGCTCCTGGGTCTCTCTCTTTGTCATTCAGGCTTTGCAAGGGAGAGCTCCTTTCTGTTTATTTATCAACTCGGATCCCTTGTCAACACCTCACTCGACTGAGGTTTTAGCACCTTGGTGGAGTTTTGTGCTGGGGTTTTTTTAACTCTCTCGGCCAAATCTGTCCTTTTCCTCCCCCTGGCTAAAGGCAAGTCTTTTCTTCCCACTAATTTTGTAAGAATTCTTTATCTCTCGGTGTTTCCTGCAGCAAAACACCAGGTGAAACGCCATTCAGCCCTTGACAGTGACAGTGATTTTTGGGGTGGATGAGAGGTATTTCAGTCGTCATTATTTCTTATTTCATCCTTTCCCACCTCGTGGCAAAGCTCTGTCCCAGCTCATCAGCCCCTTCCACGATCTCCTCTCCCACCGTGTGGATGCAACACACCATGACAGACTCGCCATTTCATATTAAGCTGTTTTCAAATCAACCCAGTGCCAAACAAATAAATAATCTTAAAAAATCTTGCTGTTCTGCACTTTTAAAACACATTTAAAAAGGTTTGGAGACCTTGACCAATATGAGGCAGTAACAGCAGACACTCCTATGCTTTCAAATTGTACCCTGTGTTCCTATTCCTGATTTTAATGTATCTTAATTAACTTGCTCTGTGGCTGAAGAGAAGACACTCCAGTCTGGGGAGTTTTTCAGTCCAGTGCCTGTCAGCAGCATAAGGTAATCCCTGTTTAAAATGCATATTGATTTGCAAACACGAGAGTGAATCCCAACATTCATCTCAAGCGATGGTATCACTTGAGTTTCAAAGGGGTGGGTTAGGAGTGAGTTCACAAAGGGATCAAATTCTGGTTTAAATTTTAAATTTGTTTTTTCTTTTGTTTGCACCTGCAGCAGGAGTGTGGCCAGCCCTTTGAAAATGGGTGATTTGAATAGGATGTTAGAAAGGGATTAGAAAATTTCAACATCAGTGCATCAGTGATTTAATAAATGTTTCTTTTATTGTTCTTTCTGTCTCATAAACACTTGGTTTTCCTTTCTTATTTTTTTTTTCCCCCCTTAATCCATTGTATATCTCCACCCTCAGAAAACATAAAGAGAAATTGGATGGAGCAGAGCAAAGAAATTGCAATTTTAAAGGCAGTCCTTATTCTAAGTGTGAATTTGAAGGGAATCTTCACAGACTTATAGAATGGTTTGGGTTGGAAGGGACCTTAAAGATCATCCAGTCCCACCCCCTGCCATGGGCAGGGACACCTTCCACTATCCCAGGTTGCTCCAAGCCCCATCCAACCTGGCCTTGAACATCTCCAGACCAAAAAGTCTTCCCCAAAAGCTTTGTTCTGCCCCTGTGGTTTCCTTCTGAGACCAGCAATATTCCATTAGCAGGGATGCTCGTTGCAATACTAGGAATGCTTGAATTTAGTTTTTCTGATTTGGGCACATTGTTGAAGGTAGTTAATGAAGCAGTTAATGAAAAGGGGAGCAGAAAACAAGGACCCCCTAAAGGACATTTCATTGCAGCCATCAAAGGCTCTTCACTCCCAAGGACACAGCTCCCTTTGGATGTGCACCATTAACAAGTGGTCACCCTTTTAGATGCTGAGACTTGGCAATATGGATGTCTCCAGAAAGGGACGCAGGATTTGCCCCCAGGAGCCAAAACACCAGACCCTAAAATGTCTCTCTCAAAGAAAGCAGAAGATTATCATTATTATTATTCTCTTGGAGAGATTGTGTTGTCCTCAGCCATTGGCATCTGAGCCTGCATTGTCCCAGGAGTGGTTGGTTGTGTACCTAAGAATCACAGTCCTTCGGGACAAACTTCCACTGAGCAGAGTCTCCAGTTCTTATTTTGGGTTATGTCCTCGATGGATCTGGAGTTGCCAACGTGCCAGAAAAGCAGGGATGCTCCTTATGGACTCAGGGAGTTAAATTTGCCTTCAAATGTTCAGTTTGTCTTTGAAATAAATTGGTTTTCCCCAAATCTCATCCTGGAAGGAAGATCCCAACTTATCCTTCACAGCACTCATTTGTCAGAGGATGGTCTTCACAAAGTGACTTTCCAGCAACCAGGGAATTGTTGGTGGAAACCACCTGGAAAAGCCTTTCTTACCATCACTGATTCCTCTTGCCACAACCCCGAGGGGCTGTAGGAGGTTCTGGAGAAGATCAGGGAATCCCAGAATGGTTTGAGTTGTAAGGGACATTCAAGACCATCTCACTCGAACCCCCTGCCATGGGCAGGGACACCTTTCACCACACCAGGTTGCTCCAAGCCGTGTCCAACCTGGCCTTGGACACTTGTTGATGGTTGAAGGTGATGAGCTCTGTGGTTTAGGAGGAAGGGACAATGAAAGGGGATGTTTGTCTGAACACAGACCCCCCTGTGATGTCCTGGCTGCTCCTGCACTCTGATAGAACTGGATGATCATGTCCATTCCCTTCTGATATCAATTGGTAGGGGAGATTTAGGTGAAGCCCACATTACTTGTAATTAATAAGCTCCCTCTCAGAAGATATTTAGCCTGTGTACCTGCTCTTCACCAGAGCAGAGGGTCAGAGCCAGGGGTGTCCCCACCACCCCCGTGCTGTTCAGTGAGCAGGTGACAAGGAGGGACCAGTGTGGTGACACCATCCCAGAGCACTGGCCATGCCTGGATGAGGCGAGGGAAGATGTACCACTCACAGTTCATCCTCCACCCTCCCAGGGTAAGTCCCTGCAATCCTTCTGCCCACCAGGTCTCTCTGATATCCCTCTGTCACCACCAGGGACACAGACACGAGCCCCTTCCTTATTCTGGGCTCTGCCAGCTCTTCTGAAGTGGGGAAAGGAAAGCAGAGCCCTGGTGCTGCAGATCCCTGTGCACTGGGTGCGTTTTTCATCCGTGCTTTTCCCTCTCCAGGTTTGTTCTCCTGCTGTACCACTAGGTGGGCCAAAGCTACACCGGTGAGAGTCCTGCAGGAGACAGGGAAGGCAGGTGGGTCTGCCGGATCCCTGCTGGCCAGGGGACCGGAGATGGACAGAAGGAGCAGGGACAAGTGTCAGAGAACCCCAGGTTTCACCTTAAGTCTTGCAGCCATTCATTTGCCTCCCATTTCCCTTGCAGGGAAGGTGTCCTGTCCTAAAGAAGTGACCATCCCAAGGGGAGGAATCCAGCTGGGACATGACATTCACCACTGGCACAAAGTCACATCACAGGGTGGTGGCAGAGGCCACCACCACCATCAAACCCTGGCTTTGCCACCTACTGCCTTCCTGAAGCAGGTCATGGATGGGCAGGACAAGCTCAGCAGAGCCTGGTAGGGAAGAAACAGAGTCAGCACTGGTCCCAGCAGGGAAAACTGGAGGCACCCCCAGTATGAGAGGGAAGCCTCTTTAAAATAACACTCTTTCACCCAAGCTGAGGTGACAGAAATATAAAAGCCTGACTATGAAAATTCAGGTTTGCTCTACTCTGGAAAAGGTCTTCGGGTGCTCTCTTCCATCACACTGAGAGCCATGCCATGGATCCAACCCTTCCTGCCCTCCTGGGAACATCCAGCCCTGGATCTTCTATTCTTAGCCACCCTCCATTTCTCTTATGAGCTCTGTGATCAGAGGATAACACATTTATATTGAAAATTTTCAGAGGGAATCCAGGAGCAGCCCAAACCCCAGACTGCCACTGGCATGGAGTAACCTGGGCAGGTTGCAGCCACAGCCAGAGGTGTTTTAGGCAGTATCAAATGCCTGCTGTTCCCTTTCATGTCTGCTCTTCTCTTCCAGTTGAGGATATCTCTTTGAAGCCTAAAGAGCTGAGAAACCCACCCAAAATTGCTCCTGATTTGCTCATTGCTATCAGTGCCTCTTTAGAGCCCAGAGAAGAGCCCATGGCCTGTAGGCATCTCACCTAACTCCAGCTATCTGAAGATTAGGCACCAAGCCTAAAGCAGACCCCAAAGAGAGGAATGCAGCTCCAGGAGGAATGCACCCCACCTCCCACACACTGGTATCTGCAGGGGGCTGAGCTGCCCAGGGCTCCAGGGCACCACTGACCAACCTTCTGCAAGGAGCACTGGACAGTGACAGTAGGAAAGGTGAAGCCCTTTTAGGATTTTTGGCACAGTTCTAAAAACCCTCTCCGCCTCCAGCACCGATCCAGCCTCCACTTCTGGACAGCAGTGGCCTTTCTACAGCAAAACCAGCTGGTCACAGAGACCTGTCTTGAAGAAGGGACAGGAATTTAGACCCAAAATCCACCATTTCACCAGCTCTGCCATGGAGTCACATCGTGACCCAGATGTTGCCCACCTTCTGCCTTGTTCTCCACATCTAATGAGTTGGACACTGACCTACCTTCTCACTGTTTGTACTGCTGTGACTCCCAGTCAGGATGTATGGATGGTGTATCTGAGACGGATCTCGGTCTTCAGGGACCTTAAAAAGGGGAAAGAGGGAAGCAGAATGACATGTCACAGGTCAAAAGACCCATGAAAAATCCTGGCCTCCAGCACCCAGCCATCCAAGTTCCCAATATTTATGTGGTACTTCCATAGAAATAGGATATCAGAGGTTTAGTGCTCACAGCGTGTTTTGGAATCTGGGTCTCCAGATATCTGTAGGAACTCCCACGTGCTCTTGGGGCCCCTCACCAGGGCTGGCTTTGGGAAGGGTGGGTTACAAAGCTGCCTGGTGGGCATTTCCTGGTGCTCCCAGTGCTCCCAGCAAGCCACGGTGTGGGCTTCTCAGGATAGAAGGACAAACAGGCTGTGGCTTTCTCACGCTGCCGTGGTGGCTGTGCCGATCCACGGAGACCCAGAGGGATGTGTGGGGAAGACAGTGAGCAAACTGCAAGCGGGGAAGATCAACCACCTTCCAGTAAGACCCAATTCCAGCTGCAATTTGCAAAAGCAAATCTTTAGTTAGATTTTACCAGTGGGAACTCAAGGATGAAGGAGGGAAGGGGCAGAATGTACTGGTGGCCTCCACCAAAACCTTCTGCCCCACAAGGAGCCTTCCCAGGCTCCGTGTTTGCTCTCCATGAGGACGATCTTCCCATCCTGCAGCCATAGCAAACCTTCTCCATGTAGGGCAGAGGGGGAAGGAGAGCAAGAGAAGTGACACACGGAGTATTTGAGAAGAGTGACCTGCCTGGATCACTCCAAACCTCCTCCCCTGGGCGCTGATCTCTTTCCAGAGACTTCTCTGGGATGGGAGCATCCTGGATGTGCCTTTTTTGACCATGGATGAGCGCAGCTGTTCCCTGGTGTGACTGACTGCAGTCATGTTTCTAAATCCAGCGCTCTCAACACACTCAAGTGGACCCTGAAGATGCCAGCTGGGCCATCATCATGAGTAAGCAAGACAGAACCAGCCTGCAGTGCCTTCCTAAGGCATTCCAGCCCCGCGACAATGAGGCTCTGTCCTCCCATCCCCTTTTCCCCTTGCCAGCTTGATAACTGAAGTTGCCCATCTCCTCTGGCAGCAGGATTATTGTGGAATAATAGAGTACTGGAATGGTTTGGGTTGGAAGGGACTTTTAATATCGTCCAGTTCCGACCTCCACCCCCTGCCACGGACAGGGACACATTTCACTAGCCCAGGTTGCTCCAAGCCCCATCCAACCTGGCCTTGGACGCTTCCAGGGTTGGGCATCCACAACTTCTCTGGGCAACTTGTTCCCTCAGAACTTCTCCCTGGGCACTGATGGGCAACGTCAAGAGCAAAGAAGGCAAAGCCATGCTGCTGTCCCCCCACTGGGGACAAGAGCCTGCCCGTGGCATAGTCTGAATGATGTGCAAATATTTGGGAAAAGGATGGGGACAAATGGATCAGCCTGGGATGAGCCTTGCCAGGCTTTGCCATCAGGCCCTAAATCAGCTGTTGGGAGAAAACACTGCAGGTTTGGGCAGCCAAATGCCAGCAGTCCCACATCCCTAAGGCTGTCCTGCATCCCTAAGGCCCATGGCAGCCTTTTTACTGATTCTAATGAATTGCAAAATCCGGCCCTTGAAGGTCTGGGTTCAAAGGTGGTGTTGATAATAGATAATTAATCAACAGGAGCGTTCCTAGGGTTGGGAATGGCCATTACACACCCCAGTACCTTTTTATCAGTGCCATTGAAAGCAGTTGGTACCAGAGCAAGCAGGGATGCTGCTGCTGCTGCTGCTGCTGAAGGAATCAACCCGACCCCCAGAGTGTGAGTGTGTGTGTGTCTGTGTGTCTGTGTGCCTCTGACAAAGTGGATTATCTCCATCCTCCCCAAACAGCAGCTGCAAAGCAAAGAGGAAAAGGGAGAGTGGCTGAATTTGTACCTCCAGGTAAAGTTGCCTGGTGCTTCCTGGAGGGAGGGGCAGAGGCTTTGGGGGATGTTTAAATCTCTCCCCAGGAACAAAAGGATGGGAGATTAGCTCGACCCCTGGAAGGGATGTGTGTCCTGCCCCATCCTCCTCCCCCTCCAGCCCTGCTTTGCCGGGACCCCCACGCCCAGGCTGGTGTCTGAGGGTCTGTGTGTGTGTGTGTGTGTGTGTGTGTGTGTGTGTGTGTGTGTGTTCCAGTCTGCAGTGTGAGCAATTTCACTTGAAAAGACAGAGAAATCCCCTCCTTTGAAAGTCTCAGTGTTTGGTTCTTTCCAGTAATGCTATAATTGGATGGGATTTTCTCTAATACACAGGGAAAGTCCTTAAGATGATTTTTCACACACCACCACCCTCCTCCTTTTCCTCATCCTACCTTATGCAATAAAACTCCCTCCTCCAGCCTCTTTGGCTCCTCTGGGGTGGGGGAGCTGCTGGAGGGGGCGGTGGGGGGATGGATTTAATACACTCCATATAATTGCAGCATCGACACCGCGGGGATTTGCTGGGAGAGCCGGGAAGAGCATCCGTTCCCCCTCTGGAAGGAGGAGAGAAGCCGCTCGGATCAACTGGAGCTTGGCTACACGGAGCGATTAGATCTCGGAGCACTTGCCAGAGCTCACATTTGCAATCACTTGTCATCCAACCCTAAAGAAAATAATCAGGGCCCGACCCCTGCCAAATTCCCAATGATTTAAATATCCCCGAATGAACTGCATTTCTAGTATAATTTCACTAGAATGAATATATCTCTCCATCTAGCGCAACACAAACATATCTTTATATATATGCATATAAAGCTCTGTGTGTGTAAATAGGAATATTCCCTACTAAGGGAAAATATATATGCAGCTCTTAATGAGAATGAAAGCGCATTTTGATTTGAGCTAATGCAAGGTTGCAAGCCTTCCTCCAAGAAAGTCATTAAAAAACTGTGCCTCTCTTTGTTCCGTGTGAGCCACAGAAATTTTTTCTGATTCACAGATAAACTAGGAGAAAGTCAAAGAAATAAATAAAATCTCCTCCAGCCCTCTGTCTCCTTAACAAAAAAAAAATTAAGAAAGAGACAAAATAAAACAGGAAAAAAAAACAAAAACAAACAAACATGCAGCAAGCAGCTACTACAACCCCCAAAAAAACCCCACGTAAAAAGAGAATCGTTGTTGTTATTCCAGGGAGAAAATATCTCCTCGCTCATCCAGTGCCTCCATCCCCTCGTTTTCGCCTCTCCAGCCCCCTTTCAAATGAGCCAGGGCAAGGCAAAGCCTGTCAGCTGGGTGACACTTGCTCCCAGATCCAGCAAGCTTTAAACAATATGTTCCAGAGGAGCAGCAAACCTCACCACGGACCCAGGATCGACGAGCTACATCTTTATAATAATAACATTAAGAATGATTTTTTTTCCTTTTTTTTTTTTTTTTGTTTGTTTTCCTCCCCCTATTTCCACCCCACGGAAAAACCTGCCTATTTTTTTTTTATTATTATTATTTTTTTTATTTTTGGAGCCGTGGGATCCACCCCGACTCACCCCCCACCACCGCCAGTGAAAAGAGAGAAATTGGTACAATATGTAGAGGGAGAAATTAAAAAAGAGATCAATTACTAGTGCCCTGTGGGGTGGATCTGGTGGATGAAGTCGTTTGCAGCAGCGCCTTCGCAATGTCCGGGGCTGGGATTCCTGGAAATTGGGATGATCTGGATGAGCCTTATTGAGATTTGCATGGAAGAAGTGGATTTTTTTAGCAGTTGTCTTCAGTGGAGCCCTTGGATATCTGGCTGGTTGGACTGGTGGGGAAGGGGTATGTGTGGCTTGGAGGGGGGGGGTGTGCGTGGCTGGGGGTGTGTGTGCATGTCTGGGTGTAAATCCCCTTTTTTGTTTTGTTTTTTTTTTTTTTCTTTAATGAAAAAGGAGCAAAAAAAAATTCAACCAGAAAAGGCACCAACCAAAAGTTTCTAGAAAGTTAGCTCCAATGCGTCCCGACCGACCCCGTGAGGAAATGGGCATTTGAGAAGAAGACAGAATGGCGAGAAAGAGAAAATCGAGAAAATAATAATTGAGAAGAAAAAGGAAAAAAAAACTTTCACACTTTTTTCTTTTTTTTTTCTTTTTTTTTTTCTTTTTTTTTTTTTGCATTTTAGTAGCTTCGACCCAGGGAGTGAAATCCGGGCAGGTTGTTATAGCTACCCAAATCCACAGGGGTCCCCCCTGTCTATTTAAACCCCCTAAATCTTCCTTCCCCTTTTTAAAACTACATTTTATCCCTTGGCTTGTGGGCCAACGTGCCCCCTAATGAGTATTAAAACACTATCTCCTTGCAATTAGCTCATTCCTGACTTCACGCTCCTGATTGACAGAACAAGCCAAAGCATCAGAATTCTCCCTTTGGCAATAAGTGCTGATTGGGTCCTTTTTAAGAGAGCTACTTCAAACTTTTTTTTTTTTTTTTTTTTTTTTTTTTTTTTTTTTTTTTTTT
>JAWWTY010000077.1:1530565-1639322 GCA_035222235.1 Margarornis squamiger
AGAGTTTTTTACCTCTCTGAGATTTTTTTTTTTTTTTTTTTTTTTTTTTTCCTTGAGAGTAGTAGAGGAAGCAAGAGAGGATTTACCTGGTCGGGTTGAGTTCACTTCATTTGACTTTTTTTTTTTTAAATTATTGTTATTATTATTATTAAAATAATCATCCTGCCTCAGAAGAAAGGAAGGTTTTTGGCAACTCTGGTTAAAAAAAAAAAAAAAAAAGAAAGACAACTTTTCATCAATGGCCTCTTTTGGATATTTCCTGTTTCTTTGTGGGTTGAGTCAGGCTCTGTCAAGTTACCCAATCTGGTGGTAAGTTTTATTCTTCTTCTTTTTTTTTTTTTTCCTCTCATTTTCATTTATTTTTCCCCTCCTCTGTTTTCTCTGCAACCCCTGCGCTTAAGATGACTTGAAATTCTCCTTTCGTTGCCACTCAGCTAAAGAGGTGGGATTGTTCCAGCGCCAGCAAGTTCTTAGAACCTGCATTTCACCTCTTTTATTTATGCATTCACTTTGTTTATTTTGACTGGGTTATACCTGATCTCTCCTTCTCCTACTGTAAAAGGGAGAGAGAGCGAGAGGGAGCGATCGGAAAGTTATTTTTTTTTAAGTGCTTTGATCCTCTCCTGTGAAGAACAAAAGGCGCTGCCTGAATTAAAGAGATAATGATACAAGTTGACATGAGCATTTCAAGGTGATTTCGAGCTAGTCAGGTGGAAGGAAGGGGGGGAAAAGGATGAAAAGTTTTGGGATTTTTTTTCCCCCCCCTTCGCTTTAAGGAATATTTAAGGGGGGGAAAGAAAAAAAAAAAATTGGGGGGAAAAATGGGCAGAAAGGGAAAGGAGGTGAAGGCTCAAGAACCTGGGTGCTGGGGAGGCAGAGCGGGGGCAGAGCCGGGGCTGGGGGCGATGAGCCCGGCGCAAGATCCGCGGCTCCGGCGCGCTCCTTTCCCCCGGCGAACACGCACTTTTTTGGGGGGTCGCAGCCCCTTCTTTTTGCCCTTTTTTCCGCGCGTTGCACCCTACGCCTTTAAGAGCCTTTTCTCCCTCACTCCCCCACAAAAAGCAAATGGTGCTGGGCAAGGCATGTAACTGCACGATCTGCGCTAATTACCCCGCGGAGGTAATTGCGCTCAGGGAAGCCCGGGCGCTGCGCGCACGATCCGCGGGCCACGGGGGCTGCCCCGCACCCGCGATGCCAAGAACTCAGGAGCGCCCGCAAAACCCAAAGGGAAAAAAAACCCCTAAAAAACCGAATCCTCATGGTGATAATTAATTTTCTGAGTGCGTTGAATCCCTGCTCTCCCCCCCCCCCTTCCCTCCCCTCCCACCCCAAGGCGGTCGCGGGGTTCGGGAGGGATCCGCGGGTCCCCCCCGCGCCCGGCGCTGCAGAGGTGAGGGTGGTGAAGGCAGCAGCCTCTCCAACTATTTCAGGTATGTCTGAAAGCAGGGAATTCGTTGGGATGGGAGAAAAGCAATAAAATGCAAATGTGTTCTTGGGAAGACAGGCAGAAAGAGCACCTGGACGGGGAGTCATTAAAAAGCAATCTTTTATTCCCAGCCACCATCTAACTTATAATTAGAAACTCCGGTTGCATTCCTGATTGGAGAAGGAAACGCATTCCTCTAATACCAACATAAATATTCCCTTGTCACCCAAGCGAGGGGAGCGAAGGGTCCCCCCCCCGGTCCCCGCAGCCCCGCTCGGCTCCCGGAGCGGCGGGAGAAGCGGCTGTCGGGGGTGGGAAAAGGCTGGAAAGGAGGAGATGGAGACAGGGGCAGGAGGTCCCTTCCCAAGCCGGGGGTATCAGGTGTGTGCAGGGGGGCGGCAGCGGCGACACTTTGGGGTTTTGGAGTGGTTTGGGTTTTGGGTTTTTTTTTTCCATCCTTCCCCGGTGCCAACCAGCGGTTTTAGACGTTTCTTTGGCGAAGAGAAACCCCCCTTAGGCCATGGAAATGCAAAGGAGGGCTTGGTTGGGGTGGGGGAGTCGGAGGAGAGGCCGGAGCTGTTACATTGGCTGCCAAAATTCCCTCTCACCCCCCCTCCACCCATCCCTTTCTCTCTTTATTTATCCCCCCAACCTTTCCCTCTTTATTTATCCCCAAGCAAGGTATAAACCCAGGGCCACCCCCGTGGCTGGAGATGGGGAGCAGCCCTGGAGAATCAGTGGGAATCAGGGCCTGGAGGGTGGCACAGGGGTCCCCTGGATACATCCATGCACATCCCAAGAGCAGGAGTCAAGTTCCTTGTCTCCTAGTCCAGGACAGCTGCTCCCCAAGCAGCTGATTCAGTGAATCGATGGTGCTGCTCGATTTGATTTTAATTTCATTTTGCCCTTTTCGTTCTTTGTGTTGTTTCTTTTTCGGTGTGTGTGTGTGTGTGTGGAGGTGGGTTTTGTGTGTGTTTGTGTGCTGGTGTTTTGCTTTTTGAAGAGAGGACCAGGAATTTTTTAGTCTGGCCATGCAAGCAGCAAACATTCCATCCCAGCCACCTCTGGCTAAAGCCTCCCCTGTATCAGCTCATAGTGATTTGATTGTTTACAGCAGAAAATCTGTAATTGACCATCCCTAAATTGTGTCCCCTCCCCAGTAACAGTTTCTAATGAAAGAGTAAACTCATCCTAAAGCTGTGGATATTTACACTTGGAGAAAATCTGTGCAAAAGCAGGGACTGAGAAATTACGTTTTCCTGTAGGTTTTGGTTAATTATTCTCCCCAAAACAGGGGAAATATAAAGTGTGTATTTGTCAGTGGGGGGAAAGGGACATGCGTCTGTTCCTGTAAGTTCTATCTACCTCTTGCAGCTTCTTACTTACTTGGCTGAGCTCTTTAAATTCCTGTTCCCACCATGGCATAGGGACACCTGTTTAAATCAGGCCAAGCAGTGCTGGTGAATCCAGATCCCTGGAACCCTTGGGAAAAGTGCAGTGGAGCAAAAGGGAAAAGATTCCCCCTGGAGCAGTGATGCTCCCATGTTCCATCCACATCCTTTCAGTGACCGTGGAGATGGGAGAGCCTACAGGAGCTTCTTAAAACCAGGATGTAATATATTTACAAACTGGGATAAAATAGGCTTCAAAAGTAATGATTTAAGGATAATCAAGTAAGAGGGAGCAGTTCCCACTGGAACTGATGTGCTGACGTGATTTATTGTGCCACAGTAACCCCATGGGACCTTCTCCAGCACAGCAGCACTGAGCTGTTCAACCTAAAGGAGCTACTGGGAGCAGCAACAGGCTCTTCCACACCCAGGGGGCCAGATTAAGAGCAAAAATGTGTTGGGTTTTTTGGGTTGTTTTTGGTTTTTTGTGGTTGGTTGTTTGGGGGTGGGGGGGGTTAAGTGTTAGTACTGTTCATTTTTGGGGTTGTTAAATTTGAAAAAAAAAAAGAGAGAGAGAGAGAGTGGAATGAATGAAGGAAGACAGGAAATTCAGAAGCAGAATTCGTGGCTGGGGGAGGACTGGACATAACCTGTTCCCTTGTCCTGTGGGAATCTGGAGTCCTTGTGGAGTCACAGTAGCAGCACAAACAAAATTAAAAGTTTTTCCAGCTAACTGGCACTGCCTTGACTGACTCCACATGGAACGGGGGAAAAAGCATTTAATTTTATTTCTTTTATCTTTTCATCAGTGGTATCTGGCCTGACTTGGTCTGAACGCAGCCAGAGGACAGAAATGATTCAGAAAGGAGAAGTGTTTGGTTCAGGAGTGGAAAAAAACCAGCAATAAAAATGAACACAGAGCTTCTGTGCTGGGAGTCTTAACCTCCTGTAGCCCAGGATGTTGGTACTGGGGGAGATGATCCCAGGAGAGGCTCTCTGGGCTGAATTAAAAGTTAGCTGGCATCTCACGTGTCATCTTTCCTGGGTGTGAGGCAGTTTGGGGCTTGCTGGGGATGTGTGTGGTTGAAGTGTGTGCCTGGAGAGGGACTGGAAGAGGATGTCTCATGGGAGGAGAGAGGCACTGGCTGGGATCTGATGTGGTGGCATCACTTTGGGGCAGGAATGTCTGTCCCTTCCTCTGTCTGCTGGTCATCGTGGGGTTCCTGTCCCCAGTGCTGCTCTCTGTAACACCCGTGTCACATCCAAAGTGGGGTGGGATAGCATCGGCCCCATAACATCGGGGCAAGGAAATGAGCTGGAGCCACCAGTGTCAGGGTGGGCAGAGCATTCCTGGAGGTGCCAGGCTGGTCTTTGGGAAGGGGACATGAAGGATGTGAGGATGTGTGTTGGAAACCTTTTGCTGGCTGTGACCTGGCTTTGATTTCTTATTCCCCACCGCTGGTCCCAGCAGCTCTGTCGGTTTGCCCATCCCTGTAGGATGAAGCTGGAAAAGTCTGTGATGTTCTGCAGTATCCACTTGACATGAGGGCTGGGGAGGGTGATCCAGCAGAGCTTTCCACCTCTCTTTTTTTGCAGTTCAGGAAGTGTCAGTGCACGGGAGAAGGGTGGGAGGGAGCTTTGCCAACAGGCACACGAGGATCCCGGTGGCATTTCTCCAGCAATCCTCAGGTGCAGCACCTGAACCTGTCCCTGTGGGATGGCAGCACTGCAGTGAGAGCAGTGCATGGGGGAAGTCCTGGCTTGTGCTCTGGTTCAGGTCCCTCCTGGGATCTCTTTACCCTTGAGGTGGGTGGAACAGCCCCTGACTTACCCAGTGAAAAGATCCCACAAGAAACCCGATTCTCCTTTGGTTGCAAACCCCGCGGAACCAAGCTGAGTTCTTGAGAAAGCAAAGCTTAGTTTGGCAGAGAGCAATAAATGGGAGAGATGATAATCCCTCGTTGGCCAGGAGGGAGGCAGAGCCGTGGAAGGTCACCCAAGGGACAGCCTGAGCTGTGTGTGCTGGCACCAGGGCTCCTGAAGCAATCTCTGGAGCTGGGAAGTAGGAATTACATCTCCCCACTTCCCTGCTCCGTTAGCTGGGGTTGGGGGTTCTGACATTCCCGAGGTGATGACATTCCTGTTCATCTCCTCTTCTCCTGCAGTGGAGCCATGTTAAAGCCCATCAGTACATGGTGCTACATGTGGCCCTCTCCCACCCTTGCTCCAAGGCTTGGGAATTGGCTTGACACACTTTTATCTGTGTTACAACAGGACCTGACACGGCCCTGTTTTGCCAGGCAGTTTATAACCATGGAATGCTGGGTTAGCCCGTGCTGGGATACCAACCCATCCACCAGTTTGGATTTTCAGGAGGGCAGGATGGGTGATTTGCACCCAAACCTCAGTGGAGTAGAGGGAACTGGGCCAAGGAGACCGTGCTGTGTAGATGTAAGTGGTAAAACAGCAGCTCTTGCCCACTCCATGCACAGGGTGTAGCGTGCACAGGGTAAGGGAAGTTATTTCCCATCTCCATTTCTCAGAGTGGAACTGGAGAAACAGACTCTAAGGGTATTTATGCTACTCCTGGCATAGTCCAGGCATGGAGCAGCTCTCTGGGGAGATTAAATGACTGGACAAAGATCACACAAGAAGGTTTTTTCACAGCAGGAACTGAAAATTTTTCAAGGTCTTATCAGGAAGCCCCTGTTTCAAACACAGGGAGGGCTGGGACTCTCCCAGGAAGCCCGGGGTGTGCTAAAGAAAATCCCTCATCTACTCAGATTCCAGACTCATTTCATTAAATTGTGTTGTCCTGCTACTTATTAATTGCTTTTTTTGTTTCAATTTTAAGAGTGCTTTATTAGCTAAGTTACCCTAAAAAGCAGCAACTTGATATTCAAGGCATTGGATGATGGCTTTGCATCAAACAAGCAAGTCCTTCCTAACTAGGATAAGGAGAAGTGAATAATTTTGCTCCCCAGCTCTTTTCTGGTGAAAACCCAGAGGTGAAACATGTCCTTCACAGACATTTGAACACCTCTAAGACTTCTCCTCTGGAAAGTTTTGAGCATTTAGAATCACAGAGTGGTTTGGGTTGGAAGGGACCTTTTAAAGGACATCTAGTCCAACCTTCCTGCAATGAGCAGGGACATCTCACCTCCAACCAGAGCAGCTGGAACAGGGGAATGGGCATTACATGGCTTTCTGTTGGCCAAAAAAAGACTTTTTGACCATTCCCTCTAAAGAATCAGCCTGGAGCTTTGCTGTGAGCCTGTGGTCTGTCCTAGCAAAGAAAAGCCAAGGATTGCTGGTTGTAGCAGGGGAAAGCAGGTTGAGCCTCCATCCCAAATCTGTGGGATCCCTTCCCTGCTTGGTTTCCTGCCGCTGGGATGAGCCAGCTCCGCTGCAGCCCTGCAGCGATGCTGCTGCTTTTCCAGCACGGACTGCCACTCTCTGCATCTGCAAAGCAGCCGGGCAAGGAGGCTATTCCATGTTAGACCCCACGAGGAGCAAATTCCTTTTTTTTTTTCTTTGCATGTTTGGGAAAAACCCAACGGGACAACCGCGGGTTGATGTGGCCGCCCCAGCGTTCCTCGAGTTCGTGATTCAAATGGCCCCGCCGCATTTCAAAGGGCTTTATTGGGCATAATGACAGCACTTAACAAGCCTTGCACAAGCGTGTGGCTGGGGGGGAGAGAGGGGGAATCCGCCGGGCACTGAGTCAGGATGCTCCCTTTGGAGCATCCCTTTGGACGGCTGAGCTTATTGCCGGGATGGGGAGCACCTCAGAGCGTCATCCCCAGCGCCTCCTCCCGTCACTCCCACCAGCAGCCACGCTGAAATTTCCTTCCCAGGGCAGGGCTGGGCTCGTGGTCTTGCTCTGGATCCCAAAGGAGACCAAAGAAGGGAGTTTGGAAGGAGGAGCGTGCGGGAAATTCGGGGGATCGTGGCTGGAAAGGAGGAGAAGGTTCAAAATAGGCACCCACTCTTTTCTGTGATGTGCTTTCTGCCCAGTCAGGTGCTGACCAGTGCTGGGGTGATGTTACCAGTTAAACCCACTGAAATACAGTAGAAAGGAAGGGGAAATTAACAGGGGAGAAGTATTAGGCAGAGCACATACGCCTTGTCCACATGCTGGATGGGGCAGAGCCCCAAGGCTGCAGCAAGAGAGTTCCCAGCCTAAAATGTCTCACTGAAGAAATCTCTGCTTTGCTGTCACCCCTTAGAGCCAGATGAACACCCAGAGCCGAGACAAATTCAGTGGGATTTAATGCTGAAAGGAGAGGAATACTCAGGGATGTCTGAAAAGGCAGGAGCCCTCCATGGTGTATCCATCAGGGCTTTGCAGCATCAGACCTAGGGCTGGTCTTGCAGAAAAGCCACCCCTGAAACTGTCTACACCTTTTCCATCTATCCCTGGCCTTTCATGATGCTTTTCTCCCCTTCTGTCCCTTTAAAAGTGGAAGGATTTACTTTAAGCCCTGTCATCATCTTAGCACAACAGGTAAAAATTCATCAGTTCATAAGTTCCCTCCAAATTCTACTGGAACTTGCAAAAAAAACAAAAAAGGAGGGGGGGGGAGGAGGGAAGAAGAACTGATACATTAACTGCCTTGTTCTGAACTCCTAACATAGGGCACAGCTTTTGAAACCAGCCTGCAAGCCAGGGGAGAGCAGTTCTGCATCACAAAGGTGTTGTTTGCCTCTCTTCCTGGTTTGTCACCTGCATATTCACAGTCCCCTTCCCACTTGGATGCTGCTGCTGCTCAGAGGGAGTTTTGCATTTGTGGAGGCTGAGCCATCAAAGGAGTTCAAGGTGCCTTTGGTCTCCTCATCACAGTTTCTGTCCTGGTGTTAATAATAGTCACTTATGCTTTGTATTGATATAGTGCTAATTATTAGCAGGGACGCTGTGACTCTTTTCCATTGTGGGTGTTCCTCCACACTCTGTTGGTGTGAAATGCTTTTCTCTTCTGGCATCTTTGCACACTCTCAGGCTTCACCAAGATCATGTTTTAGCACTCGGCCTGGTCCCCTTCTCACATCAGTGGCCTCACAAGGTATTCCAGGTGTCTGGGGTCATCATTTCTCCCCTTCCACAGGAGCTTGGTAGGCTCAAAGTGTGTTTGGGCAAATTTGCCTGGAAGGCTCAGGGTGCCTCAGGGGTTCCTTGAGCTCAGGTCATGGCAGACCCTCACGTTTCTGGCCTGGCCTTATGTTCATCACAGGTTTGGAAACTCTCCTGGTAGCCCTGCATCATTCCTAGTGTTCAGTTTAAACACACAACCCTGGGATGACATCTAGGCCAAAACTGAGGATGCCCAGGTTCCCATAAAGAGCACATGCACAGGTTCTACTTCCAGTTAAGACACTTGGTGGCATCCTGGTTGTCCTCAGAGGCCTGGCAGGGATTGTACACAATCCACTCTCAGCAGCAGATGGAAGCCAGTCGAGGAAACCCCAGAACATCTCAGTGGCACTTCTTGTCTATCTGCAGGCAACTGAGCAAAGCCTTGGGCTGGAATCCACTTTACCTGTTATGTATCTGCAATTTTGGTGTCTCCATCCAAAGCAGGAGCTCTTGGCTCCTTTCTTTGAAGGGGAGAAGTGGACACCTTCTTACGGTGCAATTCATGTCTCAGTTGTTTGATGGAACTTGACTGGTTAAATCCTCTGTGACTGTGGAGCAGCTGAGGAAACCAGCTCAGAGGTATCTCCACCTCTGTCATCCAGGTTTAGTCCGATGATACCCAAGACAGGGAATCCTCTTGGAAGGTTTGCTTTTTCCTAGCTGTTAAAATCTGTAATTCCCATTGCCTGGCATAATTTCAGATGGCTCAAGTGATGAACTTTTTCTCCATCATTTTCCTGTATTTTAATAAGGT
Organism: Margarornis squamiger; assembly: GCA_035222235.1. NCBI lineage: Eukaryota > Metazoa > Chordata > Aves > Passeriformes > Furnariidae > Margarornis > Margarornis squamiger. Next base: position 1,539,271 of record JAWWTY010000077.1, read on the forward strand.
CTGTAGTGTCCACTGGTGTACTGGAATGGGTACAGGTATTGCAGGAACATCCATGCCATCCAGGCTGGCACTAAAAACCTCTAGTCCACCCCTCTCCTCAGCAAATCCACACCAGATTGTATCTTGCCATGTGTAAGCCCAGCTGCTGAAAGCCTAAGCCTTGAGTGTTTTGCAGCTTCCCCCATAACATATTGAATCCTGCCTCTAATCCAGGACACTCCAGAGCACAAATACATTTCCCTCGTGCTCCTTATCCATGAACACATCCAGAGCCTCCCACCCTCCTCCAACCACAGCCACAAGTCATTACCTCAAGATTGTAATGGAACTTTATCTCTGAACTTCTTAAAAAGAGATATGAAGTGGTTTTCTTGTGTCCCTGGCGTGGGTTATCTCAGCAGAGGGACACAGCCACTCTGATTAATGCAAGAGTTGTATCTGCATTGCAAGAATTCCTCTGATTTTGCCTTTCTTTCAGTTCCCTGAAATCAAAGCCTCTTCCCTTTGCTCAGTCTGTATCTCTTAGTTTTACTTCCTATCTTTGTATTTACTCTACATCTCTGTTGGAAGATGCAGCTTTATGGCAAAAATGATGCACATTCATGTTTCCAGGGAGATTGCTGGAAGAATTCTGCCAACAGAATTCCCCTTGTGGGATGGAGCAGAGTCCATCTCTGTCAGAGCCGAGCCTGTGAAATGAAGCCAAGCAGAGCAGAACTTCCTTCTGCTTCCAAAGGGTGCACCTTGTCTAATAGAGATATTTACTACGGGGTGGGAAGGCAGGAATGAAACTCCTTGAACAGTTGCCAAGCCTTCCATTCAGTTTGTCCCTGTGCCCTCAGAAGGACAACAATAGAGCCTGTTGCTAGACAGTGTTGTGTGGCATGACAGAAAACAACTCTAAATCCTTTGCAGGCTGGGGGACACACTTAAGGGAGAATTCCTGGGGTTTTATGAGCCTACAGTAGCTGGGAAGAAATGGGACAGTCTGGGCAGGTAGGACTCCATTCAAATCCCAGTGAAGACTGGGGAAGATCTGGGGAAATATCACTTGGCATCGACAAGATTTGTAGAACTTGTAGACCCACAGTTCCTTCAGAGGCACAAAAACCTGGTTAATGCTGTTTTTTGGGAGATTCATGTTTGATTTCTATCCCTCCTGGAGGGAGAATCTTCTTGAAGCTTTTGCAGACTCCAGCCCAGTGCCCTTTAGAGTTATTGGAGAGGAATAAGATGCGACTCATCTGACGTGTGTCAGAGGTTTGCTTTTGGATGGGATGAATCACATCCCAGCTGTGCCAGTTTTCTAACCATTCCCTGCAAGAGGATCCTGGATGACTAGGACAGGCAAAGACATCTGCCTTTAGACAGATGACTCTTTGCTTTGAATATACTCCTGAAGGTTAGGAGCATCTTGTGATCTCTATAGACCTGTGGAGTGCTGATGAGGGCTTTTCCGTTGGAAGGCTCTTCAATGGGCATCTTTAGTGACACAAAAATCCTGTATCTCAGAAGGATGTTTGAAGGGAATTCTTATGAGGTATCAATTTCTTACGTGTTCTTCCATGGGAAGAGCCATCCAGATGGATTTGACGTGAAATCAGTTGCTTGAGCAGGAGAGCTGGGGACCACCTTGATCCATCCTGTGTGTCACAGGAGTGCTGCCTCTCCCTGTGGTTTCCTTCCCAGTGGTGGGGAAGAGCCATCCTGAAGGCTCTGAGGACAGTATCCTTCTGTGGATGCCAGGATCATGGAATCCTAGAATGGTTTGTGTTGGAAGGGACTTGAAGATCATCTCATTCCATGCCCTGCCATGGGCAGGGACACCTTCCACTGGACCAAGTTGCTCAGAGCCCCATCCAGCCTCTTGAAGTGCATATTGATGTGGTCTATTATGTTCCTACAGTGAAGGATTCAGGGATTGGGAAGCCCATCCCAGCCTAGTCCTTTCACCAGCAGGCTTGAACAAAGTGTGCTGATTTATTTATTTATTTATTTATTTTAATAAGGCCTGGTTATGCTCCTATTTACAAATAGTGCAAATGTATAAATTAAAACGTGGCAGCCTGATCTCCAGGCCTTGAGAGCTGTTTGGCTGCAGCATTGGCAGAGGTGTGGTTGGGTCATCCTGTGGAAAGCTTTGCTGGTGGAAGTGCTGAGACAAAACAAGGAGAGGCTGAGTGGAGAAGGACAGGAGGGAAATGCGAGGCTACTTAGACACATAATTCATGCTTTATGCCTCAGACTTATTGATGGCATTGCTGCAACCTGATCAATTAACTGATTTTATTGAGCTGCCCCTTGTCAGTGGATTGCAGTGGCTGCTCCATGAATATCCTCAGCTCATTCTGAGTGTGAGGAAAAGTGGATTAGCTCTGTTGCTTTTTTTTTTTTTTTTTTTTTCCCCTTGGAAGTGTTTATTTCCTCTCACATGCCATAGAGAGAACAGAATTTAAGCAGCACAGATTTAGCTGTCCAACGATTAGGCACCTTAGGTTAGCTGAGATGCATCCCACTGTGGCTTTGCAAAAATAGGTGTAACAGCTTCTGCCACCATTAAATCATTTGATCCAGAAATCATCTCATCCATCCTCACGTGCCCCAGGCTGGATTAAATAAACCTAAATCAGAATTGGGAAGAAGTAATGGGTATAAGAGGTAGTCAACACTGAAGTCATTACTAACAGGAATATTGTCTGGATAAGGAAGGAGCTTACTGGATCACAGCCTTTTCCTACCAGGAGGGGTCATGGATATTAGTGGATTGATTGCAAAACCTCAGAGTCACTTACAACAGAAGACTAAGGGCACAGTGGGAACTGGTTCTTGCCTGAGTATAAGGCCCAGACAGATGGGGCAAACAACTGAGTTGAAAGAGAATAGATAAGACACATTAGCAGAAGATTGGGAATCAGACAGGGAAATGCTAATTCAGTGGCCACTGAAATCCTTGGTGCAACTTGCCCACAGGCACATGGGAAGTCTGTGATCGAAAGGAGCAGCGAGTCCATCTGTCCTGCTGATGAAATGTGGAGTCTCAGATTCCTGGTGAATGAGCAGTTCAAGCTCAGTCCTGATACAAGGCAGGGTGTTCTCAGCACAGCTCTCTAACAGCTCCACTGAAATTGCAATTAAACTGCCACGCTGGCCAGAAGAGTCTCCAAATTCTAACAGAGAAGCTAATTCAAGATTTATATAGTCTGGCATATATTTACAGCCACAGGTACCGTGGAGGTGTCTGCCAGCAGCAGCGATGCTCCTGTTGCCTCTCAGGATAAACTGAGAAATTCTGACCTGCACACAGGCTCCAAAACCAGTGAAAAACAGGCTCTTGTTTGGATTCTGGCATTCAAGAGCCCAGTTTTGACAATCTCTAGTACCAGAAGGGCAGGGTGATATGCAAAACTTTGACTATCTAATGAATTGCAGGCTTTGTGATAAACCAGGGAGGGGAAGATAACTGAGGGGCTACAGCACATCCCTGAGACAGGGGACCTCTGGTCATATTCCTTCTCTGCCCTTCACAAGCCTCACTGATGAGCTTGCTCACCTGGACAGATGAGAATCAGAAATGGGGAAAACAAGACAGTGTCCTGCAGTCTCTGGCAGAGACAGGTGCCCACATCCCATTTCAGGGCACAGTATGGGCTTGCTGAGCTGAGCCTGAGGTACAGGAGGAAAAGCTGGGCTGGAGTTACCTTTGACTCACTGTTTGAAAAAACCAGACCAGCGTTGGGGTGAGGAAAACAGCTGGGCACACCTGAGTCAGTATGACAGAGGCCAGGAGCGGACAGGTCAGGTTTGTTCTCTCTGTTGTGAAGACGTAAGCAACGCTTACACACCACAGTCGTGCTGAGCAGGACTCATCATACTCCATCTCAGAGCTGGACATCCCGTCTGAGGGCGTCATCTCAGCTCCCTTGCCAGTCAATGAATGGAGGTTGACACTTCCTGGCTGTGATTCACCAGACCTATCGTGGCTGTCAATCTTTGGAGGCAATGACTCCCCGATCTCTCTGTGCTGGTGATCAGGAGAACCAGGATGAATAGTTGGGTGCCTGACTCCTGGGTGAACAAGGTTAGGTCAGATGCTCTAACTCCATCATGCCCAAATCCTTGTGCTCATCCTGCCCTCAGCTGTGGGACCCCATGGACAAGGAGTTTATATTCCTGCAGAAGTCTGACCTCTTTGGTTTCTGCGGTGTCAGCCTGCAGTGCAAAGGCTGATTCAAGAGAAGTCCTCTTGCAGAAGCATCCTTTGTCAAAGAAGTAATCATGTGGACTGGTTTTCGTAACCACTGGTGAGCTGCCAATTGGAGACACCATGGCAGAGACCACCCTCAAAGCCAATCATGGTTCTGAAATCACTGCTGCAGGACTCACCAACTTACGTTGTCTTCTGAGCTCCGCAGTTTTGTTGTTGTGCTGACCTTGCTGATAAGATCTGTACAAATTTATTCATACACTTGTGCTGTCTAGTCCTCAAATTCCCAGACTGTTTCTGTTACTGTGAATGAGGAAGAGTTTGGTTTATCTTCAATTTCCTTGATCTTAAAGATGTCAGAAAAGATACCTGGGATTTTCTTTGATGCCAGAAGGATGCAGTGGCATCAATATAATGGAAGAGTGAGGGAAGGGAAGGGAACTCCAAACTGACTAAATATCAGGTCTCTACGTAGGTTTTGCTATTGAAACTCCCTGGGTGCTAAGTTAGGCATGAACTTAGCCTTGGGCACTACTATGCTGAGTTAGACTTTATTATTAATCTTAGGAAAGAATGGATGGAGAGACCTCAGGTGTAATTTGTGTGATTTTCAGCCATGTTGGTCCCTTTTCTGTGAAATTCTGGCCCTTCCAAAGAGGTTTTTAAGGGGAGAGTGATTGTAAGAGGAAAGGCTTGTGCAAAGAGACTGATGTCCTTCAGGGCAGGGTCTTCACCAGAAGGGGCAGGGGCAAAGAGGGACTTCATGGAAGGGCTCTCATATCTCTCTCTCTCCTCTATTCCATCTCTTAGAACTAGTTTCTATGTGATCCAAGACTTAAGCAATCCTGCTGCCTGTGTGTCCCCATAATGACATTTGAACCTTTGGGTGCAACTAGCTTCATTTGGCAGAGGTTTTCAAAACTATTAGATGCCCACAAGTCTCACAAAAATGGGCATTTAACTAGAGGAGAGATATGGTCGTGCCATGAATCTCTTCACAGACATATTGCATCCTATGGCTGAGGAAGAGAAGCAGTGAATGGACCTTCTCATCAGGCTTAAGGAGGATGGAGGACTCCAGTCCTTTGGAGGTCCATGCTTCCCAGCCACAGCTCATCTCCCATACCAGGACACCCATCACTGTGGTCCTCACCTGTCACAAGACAGAGGGAATGGGAGTGATGAAGGGTTTGAGAAGAAAGCCACAGCACAGGAGCAGGGCAGGTGTGGAAATGCACCCACTTCCCTGGTGGATTGGTGACACCTCCTAGAAAAGTCCAGTTACCAATTACTTTGAGGAGTCTTTGGAGAGAAGAAGAATGCATTATGGAGGAAGGTAGTTAAATACATATATAATACAAATGCCTGTATGTATATACATGGATAGGTAGATGCACATATCCCTCGTAGCTTTAGCTTCTGCTCCAAAGACAGGTGAAACTCAAAGCAAAACTTCCTTTGACTGCAACAGAGTTTGGGACAATCTAATTAGACTCTGAGCCCCCTTAGGATCCTACAGGTTGTTTCATACTTTGATTGTGGGCCAGGAAAGTGCTGCTTTGGAGCAATTTCTTTGTCTTGTGTCTTAAGACTCCAAGCTCCTCTAGGTCTCGATCCTACTGGTTGCTTCATACTTTGATTCTGGGCCAGAAAAATGCTGTGTTTGCTCTGTGTTTATCCTTAAACATCTGGGCAGTTCTGTTCATTTTCTATGTGCAGGCACCAAGCTGGGTCACACGGGTTGAGATCCAGCCTGAGAGCAGGGAGAGTCTTTCCTGTGTTGGGCTGATACATAGCACATTATTATACATGCTATCAGGGACATACAGTAATAATGTATGTAAATTGCTGGCATATCTGAGTCCCATCTCCCATCCCGTTGCAGGAGAGAGAGGGAGCCCAGTTAAGGCTTGTATATATCTGACAACATGCAGCAAAACTTGGCTTGGAGCTGGATGGGGTTTTGGGGCATGCAAAGGCAGAATTGCAGAACTTTTGTGTGTATCCTACTGGGCTTCAGCACTTGCAAAATCCATCGCTGTGCTCCCTATCCTGATCTGCACCCAGACCTCGGGTATGATGGGTGTTGAGAGCTCCAGCTCTGAGCTCCAGAGCTTCCTGGCTGAATCCCCAGCGTTGGCCGAGCCTCAGTCAATGTGAATAATTGATTAGGTAGTTCTGTGGAACAGTATAATCTATTGGCAAGGGGTGCGCTGCTGAGATTTGGGAAACTTGGGTTCAAAACCCTCCTCCAAGCCAAGCAGAGGAAACTTATGAAGCTCATTTTCCCATACCATGGGTAAGTGCCATAACCACCAAGTTGCTGACTGGGAGTTTAAAGGGGACATTGCGTCCTCCAACTTCACTTTGGGAATGGCACCTTAGGGGATGGGCACATGAACAAATTACCACGAGGTAAGTTAGGGTGTGAACTAATAAGATGCCAGTTTTTCTGTGGTAACTGCCCGTGTGAATGCTCTTTCCCTGCAATAAACACGAGATGGTTCATATTTACCAGGGGGTAAGAACGTTCACATGGGTGTTCACATGGCTCACACCCTGGTTTGACTCCCAGGAACTTGGGTCTGTGCCTCTAACCTCAGTACCCTTGAGAATCCAACCTGAAAAACAAAAATCAAACTCTTGTGTTTTATGAAGGAAAAAGGCCTGAAATTTTCCATTTCCACATCTCTACTTTTGATGATTTTTAGTGCATTTTTTGATTTGCCAGAAAGGATGTGCTGAGATTGACTCCACTGCACCGTCTGGGCAGAGGACTTGAGGTCCTTGAGATCCTGGTGTCCACCTTCAGCCAACATGGGCAGATAGTCTCTTGTCTCCACAGTCAGAGACCTTCTGGGCACTGACATTATATTAATATTCCCATTTCCCACAGCCAGATCCGGAGCCCTGGAGAGGTTTAAACATGTGGAGAGATGAAGTTAGGCATATAAACCACTATTTATCCACTGGGAAAAAAACAAGGTAGTGTGGTTGTGGGATGAGCAGTGCTTGCAGGTTGCCTTGGAGTCACTGGGTACTCAGCGTTTTCCCACGTGCTTCCCACAGTTCTGGGAAATGGCCACAAAGGAAGGCAGCAGTTCTGAAGGAAAGACCTTGATTTCGTTTCTTGGAGTGCTAGTCTGGGAGCCTTCCAAAGCTGCAGAGATAGAAAACTTCCCTAGGAACAGGCTGAGCATCTGGGAGTGAACCCCGGGACAGAAGAAGGGAAAATGCCCTTAAAAATTTTCCAGGAACCAAACTGTATTTTCCAGCCAAAAAATACCCAGAACTCTAACAAACCCACTTGCTTATGGGCTGGGACTTTGTCTCGTGATGATGCCAAAGGCTGGCTGACTCAAGTTATCTTGAGGCATCTCCTTTCAAGTTAGATGGGGAAAATTCAATTCATCCACAAGGAAACGTTCCACCAACTCAGGACAACTCTGTTTGGAAAGCAGGGTTTTCTCAGGAAGTTTGAGCACACCTTCTGCTCCCAAACATGCAAGGAGTTGTGTCTGTGCTCTGTTGGGTGACAGAACCTTCCCATAACAGACCTCTGGATGGAATTCATTCAGTTTGAGCCGTGTAATGCACAACAATCTGAGCTAATCATCTTACCACCCTCTAGAAAGTTGGGCACTTTCTGAGGGAGATTCACCCTTCCTGAGATAGGAATCTTTCTGGTGGATGTGATGAATCACTGTCTGGAGTTGCCTATCTTTCTCCATCCACTCCAGAAACAGCCTAAACATCTCCCTTTTAGACAGGTGGAGTTGGGAGGTACAACTGAATGCCTGAACACCCCAAAAATATCATTGCTGTGATGCCACTTGGTGTCTGGAAGGTTTTTATCCCTCTTTTAAGAGAGGCTGTTGAGAAGCCTGAAGTGTTTGTCAGGTCCTTGACCTTCTCTGGTGACTTTGCCTGGAGATAAGAGGTAAAAGTCCCAAATCCTCTCTGGTATAACCAACCAAACTCTTCCAATTTAAACACAATATTTTTCAACAGAATAGTTATTACAAATCTGCAGGATTATTGTAGTTGATGGCAACAAGTATTTTGGGGCTTTTATTTCTGGCTTGAGGTGACATCTGACTATTGAAGGCCACAAGAAGACTTGTGCAAGGAAATGGTGTAAACTGTACAGGGCACTTATATTTTTTTTCTAGAGTAGCTGGTTCTGGTCAGTCTGGGAAATGGTTACTGGGCTCAGGTCTGCTAATTCACAGTTTTCTTTAGGACTGCAGTGCTGTTACCAGTCTGGTGTGCAAGGGATAATTTATGGCTGTGGTGGGAACAACCAAGGCCTTGTAGAGGAAACAGAAGTAATTCTTCACCACTTCACCTTCCAGGGAGCAGCTCACAGTTTGTGGCTGGCCAATGGCTTGGTGTGACTTTGACAATGATTTGGAAAAATGCTGAGTTGCCAACAGCATTTGGTAATTACAGAATCATAGAAATAATAGGACCATAAAGTGGATTGGGTTGGAAGGGACCTTAAAGCTCACCTAGTTCCAAGCCCCTGCCATGGAGGGACAAGTCCCACTATCCCAGGTTGCTCCAACCTGGCCTTGGACACTCCCAGGGATCCAGGGGCAGTCACAGCTTCTCTGCTCAACCTGTGCCAGAGCCTGCCCACCCTCCCAGCCAAGGATTCCTTCCCAATATCCAAAGTAAATCTCTCTTCTTTTAGTTTAAAACCATGCCGAAAGCTGATTTGATAACCTGTCCCTCTGATCTTGCTCTTGGATACTTTTTGTCGTGGTATAATTAAGTTTATGAGTTCCATGTTGGCTCCTTTTTTAGGGACTAACTCCCCCAGAAGGTAATTCATGTCTTGGACACCTACCTTGGAATAGAACAACTTGCTCTTGAGTGGCCCTGATCATTCTGTTATGAGGTCAGACAGGGGCTAAGTGGTATCATTAACTGGATTCCTAACTTTTAGGTGTTACAGAGAGATCAGATGAACTCCAATGGGCGCTGCTTTCTGCCATGAGCACGTGTGAAATTCCAGCCCTGGTGAATATTGTTGAAAATTCCAAACCTGATGAGGGGGTTTTTTGGGGTTTTTTTTTGCAGATCTATTGAAGTCCTGCAGCCTTGAGAGCCTGTTTAAAGCTGGCATGGTGTGAGCTGGCCCAGCTCCACAGCCTGGAGGATGAGACAGCAGCTGACAGATACCACACCAAGGGTATTACAGAGCAGGGATGATCCACGAGGTCACTGTGGAAGCTGCTTGCACAGTGTTATGGCTTGAGAAGTTTGCTAGTACCTACATGTCATCCCCAAACCTAATTGTGCTAATGCTGTAGCAACCCTGACTCCAGGGGAGCCTCTAACCAAGCTCTGGAAGGTTCCTTGTAGCTTTGCTTTGCTTCAGACCTCTCCAGTGAGAAAGCCTCTGTCTCCAGAGTGATTTCATAAGCCCCAACCTCGGTATTTCATTAGGCTTTTGTGGCTGTGTGTTCAGAAGATTTCCTCACAATATCCTGAGCAAATGACAGATGCCATCACAACTCGTGTGGCTTTGCAGGGAGTGGGTCTGGTCTCCCCTGACCTTCAAAGTTCCCTGGCAATTTATTTTTAATGATGATTATCTCATTTTTAGTGTTATGGCAAAAGGGACAACAGTTGGATTTCCAAGTAAACGCAAAATTTCAGCTTTGCAAAATTTTAGGGACAGAATTGGGATAGGCTGAGGGAGCTGGGGCTGTTCAGCCTGGAGAAGAGATGATGGAGAGGGGACCTCATCACTGTCTACAAACATCTGAAGGGAGGGAGGGGTCAGAGGATGGACCAGCCTCTGCTTGGGGGGGCCCAGCAATGGGACAAGAGGCCACAAACTGATGCCCAGGAAGTTCCACCTGAATATGAAGAAGAAATTCTTTCCTGTGTGGGTGACCCACTCTGAAACACCTTGCCCAGAGAGGGTGAGGAGTCTCCCTCTCTGGAGATATTCCAGAACAGTCCAGACACACTCCTGTGCTCTGGAATGGCCCTGCTGGAGCAGAGAGGTTGGATCAGATGAGCCTCTGTGGTCCCTTCCAACCTGACCCAGCCTGTGGTTGTGGTTCTGTGAACTGACTGAATTTTTCTCTGATTGAAACATCCCTCTGTTCTCCTGTAACTCCACACTGCCTGAACACCTTTGCCTTTGCTCTCCTGCTCTTTGCATTGTGTTTCCTCCTGGATTCAAGAAACTCCTTCCTTTGTCAGTGCAGTGCAATCCATGAATATGCTTTATTTAGGGAGCTCCTGGTCCCTGTTTCCAGGGCTTTCTTGTAAATGCTGAGTCCCAGAGGTGACTGGAGTTCCCTGCAGACCTGGATGGATAAGGTTTAGTTGCCAGATATTCTGTGTGCAGTGGATTCAGCAGAGGCAGAATCAGCCCTGTTGGACATTTTTGTATGCAGACATTTCTGTGTTTATGTCTCAGCCTGTGAAATTTCCCATCCTGGGAAAGTTCTGTGTTACTGATTGATAGTTCCACCCGTTTGAAAGTGGGGCTGGGATGTGAGGGTGTACAGGCCCATTTTTTTAGGATGGCAGTGAGGATTCCACCACATTTCCCCTACTCACCCACACAAATTGGGCTGAAATGCATTTTGGGGAAGAGCTTTCTTGGAGCAGTCAAGGGGATGGGAGAATCCATCCTTTCTCTTGATGGACTTGGCCAGTTGGGGATTCAACTTCTCTGTGCTTGAGTTCCACTTCTCAGCTGCATGTGACTGGTTTCAGTGAACCATCAGTGGTTCCCATTTCACTGCCAGACTGGGGAAAACCCCTCATATAATCCAAGTATCTGGTTGGGAGTTTGTCATTCCAAGAGTACTCAGAGTAAATAATTTCAAGGGTGTCCTGTGGACCCTGTGGACCTCTGGGGGTCTGGGAAACAAGTGTATTCTGTATTCTGTCCCAGGCTGGGGGGGTGAGCAGGTCTCTCCTTATGGTTAGAATGCTGCTGGTCGTGTCTATCTTCTACCTTGGCAGCAAAAAACACAGATGGGATGGGGGAAAAAAATCTCAGTGTGTCTCTTGAAAGTTGTCTCTTCTAACAGCAAAGAGGTTGTGTTTGTGACTTAGACCTACCTGGGCTGTTGTGGTACCTTTGGTGGCGTTTGTTCATTGTTTCCTGGATCAGAAGCGAGGATATTATTAAGTTATCTAATTCATTTGTGATAATTAAATTCATTTATTGTTTTCCATTAGGCCCAGCTCTGTTACAAGGGATGCTGGCTGCCTCTAGAAACAGATTCGTTGCTCTTCAATACAAGCACCTCTTAAATATATTAAGATGGGAAAAGATTAAGGGATTTAGGAGCTTTTTATTGTTATCACTCTTAGATGTTTGCCAAAAGGAGGTTTTTGGAGCAGCACACACCGATGCCCACCATGTTGTAGCACCTCCCAGCACGGGGGGTTATCAGTGTGACCATTCCCTCTCCTTAATGCAACTTTTAGTCAATTTTGTACTGCCTGAGGCTTTGGGAGAAATTAGAATGCAGGGCTAAGGGCTTGCCTGTGTGTGGAAGTTATAGCAAATTAAACTCATGATCGAGTTTCTGCGGTGCAACAAGTTACCACACATCAGCTGACCCTTGGTACCTGTCTGTGTGCTCACAGGTAGCCTGCAGCAAGTGAGGTAATTAGACTTTGCTTACCCACAATAAAAAAGGGTTAATTTAAATCACATTCGCCAGCATTTGCTGTAGGCTAGGAATTCACATATGTAGGATTGCTGTGGGTCAACTGCCAGGGTAGTAATTTGAGCTCCACTTGCTTGACCATGAGATTGAGCCCTAAGTGGAGAGGTGAATTTATCGTTGGGTGGTGTCTGAGCAGTGGTTCCTTCAGGACGTGCTCTAGGACATCCACCTTGAGACATCTTCCTCTGTCTCCTCTGTGGTCGATAATGAGGAGCAATGGATGATTATAGTGAGATGTCTTTCTCACCCTAAAGATGTCAAAGAAAATGAAATGATAATGCATTGGATCGTGCCCTGAAATGGTGGATTTCTCTCGATTGCTCAAAAGGAAATCTGGGTGACTTACTCATATGCAGAGCATGACATTGCAGATGTCATCAGCTGGACAAATGGATCCCACCTCCCAGGGCACAGTTTGGGTCTGGTGCCATCCAAGGAGCCTCCACCTGGCCCTCCCAAAGAATTCAGGTCTCCTAAAGAGCCTGTGTCGTCCCTGCCAATCCCATAAGCATATCTCAGGAACGATGGCCTAAATGTGGAACAATCTGCCCCCTTTCAGAGAAGGAGTTACTTTGAGACCCTCCACTGCAGATTATTCAAATGCACGTGCTGTTGACTATTTGTATTTCAGGGTTTGTGAGGAATAGGTAGGAATACACTTACAATCCTGGCTGCTCTGCAATGGTGTCCCATGTAGGTAAATCATTAGTGATTTCTATATGTTTTATAGGTGTTTATGATGACTCAGAGAACTGGAGGTTCTCTGCCTCACGCAATTCCTCCCTTACGTGAGCCAAAATCATAGAATTGGTCAAATTCCAAGATAGCTGAGTGAATGGAGAGGCTGAGAGTTGTAGAAATTATGACCCAAACATTTATTTACCCTTTAAAATCAGTATCTTTCCATAACCTCTGCAAGTTTCCTTTCCCTAACACGGACAGCCCTTTCCATAATCCCACTGTTGGGATTCCTAATTTCTGGTACAATCAGAAGCCAGGGGAAGAAGGAAGACTTTAGTCCCGTGCATGTGTTGAAATTCCAGACTGAACTGTGAGGGTTGGTATATTGGGTTAAACAAAGGTGTCTAAAGGCATTTGAGATTCCCCTGGAGTCCATGAGCTGTTCCAGAAAGGTAGAACTCTTCCATAGCTCCCGTACCATCAAGCCTTGTGTAAGTGTCTCATGTGGAACCTTTCATTTGGAAATATTTAGGTAATTGAATTGATTCCTGGATTTCAGATATTTTCATTTGGCTTTCTGGTGAGTGATCTGAGTCCTGCCAGATTCAGTGGAGATTTAAGGTCCAGCGGAGTTATGCAGGAGTGTGTAGTGCCATTTGGGATGTTTTGTGTCACCTGAGGAATCCACATGCTTTAGGGAGGCAGGCTGGAGCCAGGTGGACACTGTAGAGCACCTCAAATGGTACTCAACACACCTGTGCTCGAGCAATTGAATTCCACCCCGAGAATTCAACATGTGATAAACTAAGGGGGAAAAAAAAGAAGCATCCCAATAATTTCAAGCAGGCACATACATTTCTCCCAAAAGGCAGCTCTGCTTTGGAATGTCTTCTTCCTGGCTAAAAGTGGTGTTATGTAAAGTCATGGTAGCTGAATTATGTGCAGCAGTGAATATTTATCCTGGGAATGGGAGTGGAGAGCTCTGCTGGCCTGGCCATGGAGCTCTTGACTATCATGGGGAGTCAGTGATCATGGAGATAGTGGGATGAAGCATTAAAGAAAGGAATTACCCATCTTCCTGTGTTTTGGTTCAGCTCATTGGGATCAGGTTGAGCCTGTGTGCAGGGAAGTGGAAGCTTTCTTTGATGTGTGGAGATGAGGGAAGACCACAGCTTCCAGAAACTGGAAGTCTAGTGCCACTCACCAGCTTTAAATTGACTTGAGGTACTTTTCCCTTTCAAGAGTAATCGAGTAGTACTGATTTAGATCTGTGTCTGATTACCATTGGAGAAGAAAATTAAGCTGTTTGTCTTACCTAGAAGGAGAAGTTGCATGGGATAATCTTCAATTTACCACCACGGCAGCTGCACTAAAGATGGGAGGGTTATCAAAGCATTTGTGACAGAAAAAATGCATCCTCTTCAGATGACTGATCACAGCAGAGCTGCTGTGGCTGGACACCACTGCAACACCCGAACATGACCCCAACTTCACGTATTGTCAAGGGGCAAAGGAAGAGATTTCAGAGACTCTGCGTCTTGGTGCGGGCTCGGAGCACACGCACGGCCAGTCACAGCAGCTCTGCCGGCAGGCAGCAACTTGTGAATTACTTGCTCTCATTCACTGTGTGCCAATACCTTGCTTCTCAGTCACCTTGGAGAGTAAACAGAGGCAGGCAGAGCCCCTACCTCCACATTTATGAAAAGCGTTGCCGTGCCGACGCGCACAACTCCGCCGAGATGCACGAGAAGCGCCCGGCTCTGCTCGGGCACGCAGCCCTCAGCCTGGGTGTGAAATGCGAGGTGACAGCGGAGGGGAACACTCAGGACCCAGTGAGCTGAGCCCTGGGATTGAGCTGACATGGGGATACGGCGCACCTGGACTGCCGTGTTCCATCCCGCGCCCGTGCCAGGAAGGTATTGACAAACTGGAGGGTATTCAAAGAGCCAGAGGGCTGGAAGGACTGATGCTGATGAGCAAAGATTAGCGAGCGCTAATCCGGGCCAAATAATGATAGGATAATAGCTCTCAAGCGTTTGTCAGGTGGATGTAGCAAAGGAAACCGAGGAGGAGTCGTTGCACGGGGTACCAGAACTAGGAGAAGGAAAGAACGGAGGGTACCAGTTCGATGCCAGGGACAACAGCTTGCCTGGGTGCCCTAGAATGTCAGAGTGTTTTTAACATGATAGGAATTTGGCTTATTTAACATGATTCCAGGCAAGACCATGGGGAATGTGTGGTGGAAGTTTCTGTTTTATGGCTGGGTGGAACCAAATGAGTGATTTCTTAGTGGAATCCAGTGAGGGCTTATCTTCAGCTGTGGAAATCACCAGAGCTGCCCTGGTGAAGCTGCTGCAGAATCCAAAGCCATGGAATAGGCAGCTGAAGAGCTGGAATTCAGGATATGGCTGTATGGACTGTCCAGGCATTGCTCTGTGCACTCAGCCCCAGGATTCAGAAATTCACTTCTTTAGTCATAAAATGGTGAAATTGCCAATTTGTGGCTTCGTGTACCAGGTGTAACAAAGTGTGTAAACTCTTACCTTCCCACTGACTTCAATAATTTGCAGGGACCAAGTTTGTCTTCACATGTTTGTCATGAAATGTGTCTTCTAGTCCAATGAGCAACTGTGTTTGGTCCCACAAAACGTCTTTCTCTCTACATTGGAGAGGTATGGATTTGATGGGTGGACTGTTCGGTGATGAGGGCTTGGCTGGGTGGCCACATCCAGAGGGTAGTGGTCAATGGCTCAGGGTCCATATGGAGGTCAGTGACAAGTGGGGTCCCTCAGGGGTCCGTATTGTGTCCAGTGCTGTTTAACACCTTTATCAGTGACATGGACAGTGGCAATGAGTGCACCCTCAGCAAGTCTGCAGACAACACTGAGCTGAGTGGTGCAGTTGACACGATGGAGGGAAAGGACGGAATCCAGAGGGACCTGGACGAGCTCAAGAAGTGGACACAAGGGAGTCTCTTGAGGTTCAACCCAAGTTCCTGGACCTGGGCTGTGGCAACCCCTGATCTCAACACAGGCTGGAGGATGAAGGGATTGACAGCAGCCCTGGGTGGAAAGATTTGGGAGTGCTGGTGGGTGAGAGGCTGGGCATGACCCAGAAATGTGCACTGCCAGCACAGAAACCAGCTCTGTCCTGGGCTGCATCCCCAGCAGGGGAGGGAGGCGATTCTGCCCCTCAGTTCTGCCCCTGTGAGATCCCACCTGGAGTGCTGCATCCAGCTCTGGGGTCTTCAGCACAGGAGCAGGTCCAGAGGATGCCACATAAATGATGAGAGGGCTGGAGCACTCTGCTTTGGAGGCAGGCTGAGAAAGTTGGGATTGTTCAGCCTGGAGAAGAGAAGGCTCTGGGGAGAACTTGGAACCCTCCCAGTACTCAAAGGGGGCTTACAAGAAAGATGGGGACAAACATTTTAGCAGGGCCTGTTGCAACAGGACAAGGGGTGATGGTTTTAAACTAAGAGAGCATTGATTCAGACTAGATGTAATGAATCATTTTTTTATGATGAGGATGGTGAGACACAGGCACAGGTTGCCCAGAGAGGTGGAGGATGCACTCAAGGTCACGTTGGATGGGGTTCTGAGCAACCTGATCTGGTTGAAGATGTCCCTGGGCATGGTAGAGGGTTGGACTACATGAGATTTAAAGGTTGCTTCCAACCCAAACCATTCTGAGATTCCACAAATGGACATTTTCTCACTTAGGTTATCATAACTCAGCTACAGTAGGCTGAGTTGCTGCCTGAAAATGCCTTTCCTTCCATAAAATCTGGTAGGAGCTGAATGTATCAGTCAGGCTAGATAGCTACATTTTAGATGGCTTAAGTTAGGTGAGATGGGTCCTACCTGAGCTGAAAATGAGCATTTGAGAAGCTTCTGAGTGTATGAGAACAGAAAATAACTTCTTAGAGCCTTTGAGCTCAGGTCAATGCTGTACTTTAGGTTTTCCTAAGTGAAGATGAAGTGAAGGAGTGATCTCCTGTCACTTGCTCCAGTAGGACATAGATACTCCCCTCCTTTGGGCACACCCTCAGAGTGAGACGGTCATTTCTCAACTTCCCTATCTTAAAGGGTGTGAAAGGGCTGTACCTTTTTTGCAGATGTAAAAAGACTTTTAAGATCAACACCACTTAAGCACTGTGCTACTTGTCTCTTTAGCACCCTGCTGATTAGTTGGGCAACCGGCACGTTCATTAATCAAAGAGCTGGTGTTAGAGAAGAGGCTCCTCACAGGACATGTGAAATGGCCAAAGAAAGGCACATATATGGGTCAAAGGCCAGAGTTTATTGACTGACTGAAAAGATGCTGGTAAAAAAAGGGAATATGTGACTTGCAAACTCGTTTTTTGGGGTCCCCAAGAGTGTGATAAAATTCCAATGTGCTGTTAGCTGTGGAGTTGCCATCAGAGCACTGTAAATGCAGCTGGTGGGAAGGAGGAAGGGTTTTGTCATCGGGGTTGGTATCTTTAGGGACAGACTGCCTGCTAAATGCTGTTAAGGACCTGAGCCCCGGTCTTCTGAAAGCCCAGGAGTGCTGCTGTTTGATCCCACCTGAGGATCTGTCTTCCCTCAGAGGTGATGGAGATGGATGTCAGCAGGGCTGCCATGGTCCATGAGGTACTGCTCCAAAATGCCCTGGCACTGGGCTTGTCCAGGAAGCTGCAGAGGACAGAGTCTGCATGAATTACATGTGCACTGAGTCCCTTCCAGCTGAGACAAGCTCAGGGGCAGAATTTCACCCTTCCCACCCAACTGGCAGCCAAATACACACAGAGAGAACCTCCCCACTCCTTCTCCCAGGGAGGATGTTCACCTTGCCCGGAGACCCTTGTGGTCCTTAGGCAGCAACTCAGTGAGCTGAGTCAAAAAAGGGAGCCTCCACCCCTCTGGCTGAGCTGTGCTGAACTTGTCTCAGCTGGAAGTCACTGTTTGCACATTTTGCCATAGCTACTGGACTATGATTGATTCCAGGCTGAGGTGTGACATGCAGCTTCCTAGCTTATATAAGCAAATTTGTCTAATGAACTTGGATTGCCTCCCAGCTGCTGAATTATCCAAGGGAGACACACGTTTCTCTTCGCCTTCTTGTTGTGGTATTCCAGGCTTGGGGATGCACTAAGATCTCAGACACCCAATATCTGGGTCTGAAGTAATCCTTTGTCTCAGCATTGACCCACCAGGCCAAAATAACTGGCCCCCTCCCCTCCCAGCCCGGGGTAGAGATTGTGTTAGGCACATCCCAGGAATTCTGCCATGCAACAGCATTCCCCAGATTCCTGGGTCATCAGACAGCTCCCAGAAGTTCCAAGGTTATTATCAATTATGCCAGTATCTAGGTTAGTCCCTGTTCTGTCACCTTATCAGTAACAGAGCCATAAAGTTGTCCTTTGTCATTCTTATCCATTCACTTTGATCAAATCCCCAAATCTTGATTGGGCACTAAGTGGATCTTGCCTGCCCTGTGTGGGTATCCAGGACCAGGGAGCTGGCAGAAGCCTTGCATGGAGCTCAGGGTGCCAAAAGATGTCCAGGATCCTGATTTATTTCATCCCAAGCCCTCTGAGGCCAACTCTTGCCAGGAAATACTTTCACTCAAAGCAGACTGAGGTGATGCACGTACAGCGAGGGGAACATGCCAAATGCCTTCTGATTTCCCTTCTTCAGGAGCTGAGGACTGTTCTCCCAAGGAACATCCTGACCACCCAATTCCTTACCTGTCTCTGTGAAAAAGAGGAGGGATAGCAGAAAAGGCAACCTGAAGACTGATACTCTCAAAAGTCAGGGCTTGCCCCAGTAGTTCCTTTCCATGTATCCCAAAAAGCAAACACAAACAGAGCTCCCAAGTGGTTTTAAAGAGGAGCTGTTTAAAAGAAGGCACTAATATTGTACAGGCCACGTGCGACAGGGATTGATTGCAAAAGTTGAAAGTGAATATGAGGGCTCAGTGATTTTATCTGAGCCACGTTTGCATGATTTTCTTGAAAATCGTGTCTGCTCAGGGCTTTTACCTTCAGCTCTGAAAGTATTGAATCTTAGACAACCATGGGCTGTCTTCCCTGGGTCCATCTGGGCTTCCTGCTTGTGCTTGGCTGGCTGGATTTGTGCTGTTGGCCATCATTCCAGAAGATGCTGAAACAGAAGAGGAGAAAACATGTTAAATATATAAATTGTGCAAAGTCACTTTTCCTAACTCAGGATATTGTGTCATGCTGCTGTTTGGGGTCCTCTTTAAGGCACCTTCATCCAGCTGCAGAGTTTTCCTGGAGGTCTCTTTGTTGGAGAGCTCTTACTGGGGAATAGTCTTTGGGTCAGGCTATGGATCAAGTCTTCCACCTAACGATGTGCCCCCTTTTGTCCACTGCTACTAAAGCAACCCTGTAGATCTCTGTCAATTTAGCAACTGATATGAATAAATAACACCCTCAGTAAACAAGTTTGGGATGAAATCCCTAAGTGGATAATTATGGTTGATAAAGTAGGGCTGAACGTGGATTTATTGGGAGTTTTACCTGAGAGAGGTTTTGTTGGGTTTGGTTTGGGTTTATTTATTTATTTACTTACATTATGTCTTTGATATTTTCATGTTTTTTAAATTATGGGAGTCTTAAAACACATAAACCAGCAATTTCTTCAGAGTAGGATCCGGTGTCGCAGCATCTAACGCGGGAAAACCTGGGTCATGCGTGGGATTACTCACTTTCATTGCATTAAATCTAAGCCTTATGAAAACTCTTGCTTGAGCCAAACACTTAACCACATGTTTAAGCACGTGGGACATCCTGTCCTTACCTCCTTGCTTGTGTCTCATTGGTCCATCACTCAGCTGGGGCATTGGGTAAATCAGGAACAAATTCAATTGATCCAGGGGGGAGAAAAGGAAATTTCCAGCTTCTCACCCTCTGCCCTGTTTAGTGAAGTGGCTGGAAAGGTCGAAAACAAAAATCCCTCAGTGGTCAGACATGACTTCAGTGGAAATGCAGAAAACTATGGATTTTGGTGTTGTTCCAAAGATTAAAAGGAGAAAACCTTATGGATGGAGTGGGGGAAATCCTACACATGAATAGAAGTGAAGCCTCCCTCACCCAAAATAGGGTTTGTAGATGCTACAGCGACTTGGAAGTCAGGCTTTCATAACCACTGTCAAACAGCTCGTTACAGGCAGAGACATGAGGTGCATCTTTGCAGTCCTCCTAAAGAATCTTCTAGAGAATGCACCCTCAGTGATCCATCAGCTGCCCCCTGTCCCTGTGTTCTTGTGCATGGCATGAGCCTCAATTCACCACTGATGATCCATGATCTAAGTGGTAACAGCCTTTATCTTTAATTCCTTAAGCACATGGCTGTTTTGATGAGCGAGTATATTATTAATATATAATATCATTCCCACTTCATAGGTGGAAATTGAGGCAAACCAAAATGCCTCAAGTCCACAGGGGATCTTTAGTGCAATGAGCCCACAGTCCAGAAGCTCGTGCCTTAATAACTAATTCTCTCCTAATAACATCTTCTCTCCTAATTAAAGTTAGTTACTGATATAATTGATCCTTGTGCACGCTGGGAGGATTACTATCTCAAATCTCATGTCAGCTCCAGTTAGGACAGTTTCATAACCCACCTAATCTGTCAATGCTGAAGGTCCTCCATCTCCAACAAGGAGGCTGGGAATTTTCATTAGTCAGCACCTGTGAAGTTCCTATGTGTGCTTAATCCAGAGTTGTGAGCCTGAAATTATCGTTCTTAGGGCAAAACAAAACACAACAAAACAAAACAAAAAAATCTGGGGAAAATTTGCTGCAGTTCTGATTGGCAGTGTTTGATGATTAAAAACATGATTCATCCAAAAACAACCCACGCCTTTCAGTCTGTTCCCAGAGCTCTGGCGCCAACCAAATTCTGGGTACCCAAGAGACATTTCTGTCCTGTCACAGCAAGCAGCATAGGAATTGCAGCAAGGCAATTCCTCTCCTTGTGCTAGCACAGGGTGTCTTTCATAATGACCCCAAGTGAGGAGGGGATCACTTACAGGCAGGTTCTGGGGTGCAAAAGCCTTTCATGAGCAGGACAGTGGAATGGAAGGGCCACGACTGAGATGTTCCCGAAGTTGAAGACCTTTGCTGAGAAGTGATTAGATGCTCTAAAGAAAAAGGTGGTGCTGAAAGGATCAGCAAGGAAAGTCAGTGCTGAGTGGGAGCAATTTGCTGGTGAGAATCAACATCCTTATTCCTGTAAGGATGAAGAAGGCTGGTAATTTCGAGGCATAAATCCCTTTGAGGCTTGCCACATCCTGGTTTCAGCCAACGCTGGGATGGGTTAAAAGCAGGAGGGGCAGCGTTGTAAAGCCATGATCTTATCCAGCTCTCATCCAACTAGCTATTTATATGGCTGTAGATATATTACATCCCATTGTCTAAGGCAGAACATGGTACTCAGCCCTTTGAGGGCTTGTGGTGAATGCTCCTCTGATCAGAGAATTTTACAGCACTTGGTGATAGGGAATTTTATGGCCCAAAGCCGTGGACCATCTCGGGCCTGATCGTGTCAGATTCCTTCCCTAAAACAATAAGGAGGCTGAGTCACTACTTGGGTGGGAAACCTTCAAGGAAATCTTAGCAGGATTCTGTATCTTCAGGACCATTAGGACCGTGATGTCTGAGAGCTGCACCTGGTCAGGTCTTGTGTTTGAGTTAGAGCATTTAGAAAGCTGTTCCAGGTGGCATTTCCTAAAATTCCTGTAGTTCTCATTCAGACCACTGTTCTTAGACCCCAGAGGAATTTATTTGAGCCTACTGTGACATCAGAGATCAAGAAAGCAATGAATAACTCAGGTCAAAACTAGTTCTGAGTCACCAGAGAGAAGCTTTGGACATATTTAAAGCATCTCTGTATGTGATTTACTCCAATCCCACATCCACGACCTTCTTTGTCTGTAAAGGGAGGGATGACACAGCAGGTATGGACTGCAGATGATATGAGGCAGTCATTCCCTTCAAATTTGGATGTCTCTCTGCTTCTCCAGGCCCTCTCCAGCTTTTCAGTGTGTCTGGATGTGGCATTTTGGGTACTGCCTTAGGTGTAGATATTATACCCTCCTCCTCTGTCCTCATTCTCCAGGCCTGCTGTGCTCAGCATTCACATCACGGGAGCCAGTCCCCAAATTCCTACATCCCCTTGGAGCCTTGACATGGTTTGTGTCCCTCCTACAAGCCTGGCTTGGACTCTGGGGCACGGAGGTGGCTTTAGGTGGTCACATCCTCATCCTCATCCTCATTCTGTGCTGCTGCCCTATCTACACTCTTCCCTCTCACTCCTCTGGTGCTTCCACATCCTACAGACTTTTTCAGTCATGATGTGATGGAGGTTTTTTTGGACCACTGGTAAGAAAGTTAAATAGCACTGAGATGATTTCAGGCAGAAACAGCCCCACCTGATGACAATTGCTCAGCAGAGTGATACTGGAGAACTGTCAGCTGTGCATCTCTTTCTTGTGTTCTATATTGATCCTATATATGACCATATATTGAATTCTTTAGTCACCTTCTTTTCTTTATATTTTGGCAAAAACACTGTATCAACATCACTTTTATCACCTCTGTTTAACAACCTCATCTAAAAATTACATGAAATTAGTTTTCCACAGAACTGTGGTTACTGCCACTAATTATAAAACAACGTTTCCATTCTCTGTGGGTTCAGTCTTGTATCATCCATTTCCCTTTTGGGCCAGATAACAGATTTACAGTTATCCATTTGCTCTTCAACAACACAGTGGATTCCTAACCTATTTGGCATTCTCTTGTTTTCCATCATCACTTGGGGATTTATTGCAAATGTTAACAGCAGTTATCCAGAAATATCCAAGATTCCCTTCATTCTTTATCTCCTTGTTTATCTACAGAAGGTTAATACATTATTAGGGACTACAAATGAGTGTATGAGAATATCTCTGTATGTTCTTTAACAACACATTAAATAGTTATTTATTGGTCATTCTCCTGTTCTTAGCACTACTAATCATGGATTATTCACTGAGGGCTCAGGATTCCCTTCTCACTTACCTGCCTTAATGAGTCTTAATTTATATTCACAATGTCTCACTCTTCTCACACGGATTTTGAGGAGAGGTGGAGTGAGTTTGAGATTCATGGGCAGTGCTGGGAGCTGATGGATGACTTAAACTATCCCATGGGATTTCACCTACATTGCCATTTATTTTTGGGGAGAGCAAAGGTAATTACATTCACTTTATTTAAACTTCTCATGCTGTTCCACCTGGGCAGACTTTTCTCTTACCCTCCCTGACCCAGACTGCAGTTCAGTGCTCATGTACCACAGTCCAGGTAGAGGCATTAATTTCTTAGAGCCAGGAAATGTGTGCATTTCTTTAATTCACCATTTACCAAACCAGAAAACTTGCAAAATAAGTTCAGAACCTTCCCAACGCCTCTCAATCCGTCTGTTGGCATTTTGCATCTCACCTTTCAAGATCTTTCCAATTATTTATTATTCATTAGCAGTTGCCAGTTCCAAGGAAGTGGAAGGTTCCTTGTCCTAAGCACCTTGTGTGCACATAGCAAGAGACAGTCCCTGCCCCGAAGCACTTCAAATCTAATCTAAAGAGACAGAAAAAAAGGTGGGTGAAATGAAGAATTATTAGTATGGCACGATGTTAGCAACTCCTTACCCTGGATCCCTGGCAGCTTTCCAGCCCCCAAAAGGACACGAGTGCAGGTATCTCTGCTCAAGGTAAGAGCACAGTGTAGGGGGTTTGTGGTGGAAAGCTCTCCACCCTGATTTTAATACAGAGACAGGGGGGTTTTTTGGGGTCTTTGGCACTTCTAAAGCAGGGCTGTATCAGTGAGGAGGCGATGGCAGCGATCAGACCTGTGTGCAGCTGCTGAAAGCTCTCCTGCTGTGTCAAAAAAAAAAAAAAAATCCACATTTCTGCAGCTGGGAAATTCAAGGGAGCATTCCCCTTCTCCCTGTCGAGATTTGACATATGTGGACACAGACAAGCAGCGGGGTTTGCTTAGGCAAGGCACCAGTGCTGACTCCTGTTATTCTGCTGACTGCTCTTCATTTTCTCCTTGCTGCTGCCTCTCATCCTACCTCATTCCTGGCCCCTTTTCTCTCCTTCTTTCACCCCTTCACGTCCTGCCTGAATGCAGAAAATGAGCTTTCTGCAGCAGGAATTGTCTCCTTGACATTTCTCCATCAGGCTCTTCACACAATGGGAGCCCTAATCTCAGACTCAAGTTCAAGGCATAATAGTAATAATTATTGTTATTATCATTACAATAACAATGATGGAAAGATTTAGAGAAGCAGGAGGGGGGGGAAAAAAAGAGTTGCTAACAGCAAGGGAAGATTATCCTGCTCCTGGAAAGAGGTGTGTATCAGCAACTTTTAATCAGCAGATAGTCTTCCTCTTCCAGGGTGGGATGATATGAGAGTCTGGGAGTTCTGGTGGTGCTCTGTGATGGAGCTGGATGGTTGGGTCAGTGAGGTGCAAGAAGCTGTTTTCCTAAATGCAGGTGCTCAGGAAGATGGGGAATGGGCTGCAGGGGATGGGCATCCAGGTCCAGCTCCATGAGCAGATAGCAGCCCAGACCTCCTGCAGGGAGAGGTCAGCGTTTGGCCACTTGTGGGGTTTGTAGTACGGGGTTAACAACCACCATGGGCATGTAGGGCTTTCTCCCTCTCTCCTAATTCTCCTGAGCACACCAGATAAATAGCTCGAGGTGAAGGCCTGCACATTCTTTATGAAGCAGAACGTGCTGTCGGTGTAAGGAGGCGAATGCGTGGCCCGGGGCACCATGTGCAATGTAATGTGTCTCGAGTCCCTTGCACGGGCTTGTTTGAAATATGTGTCAATAACACGAGCAGCAGCAGCAGTTTGCTGCTCCCAAAGGAAAAGGAGGTGAGCGTGGTGGGGAGCTCAGGGGAAGCAGCGAGGGCTGGAAGGGGAGGCAGGTCCCTTAAACACCACAAACCTTCCCCTCCGCCCCTCCACCAACTCCCTCTTCAGCCGGTGAGATCACCCTCATTAAAGAGAATAGCCAGCAGAAGCCCTTCCAGGAGAGAGCCAACACATTTGCTTACAAACTCATTTTTACAGCAGAGGGAATAAATGATCTCTTGTAGGGAGTGGGTGAAGCCTCTAATTATTGTTTTAAAAGGCACAAACCAAAGCCAGATTAAAAATTGTGGGGGACTGACTGTCTTCCTCTTCTTGTTTCCTATCCTAGATGGGATTCAGGTCTCACTGACCTCAGTGGAGCCAAAATTAGCACCTGCAAGGCCCATGCCTGGAAAGCCACAGTCCTTTTGCACAAGTCTCTGCACTGTGGTCCCCAGTTGCCACCAGTGCCACAAGAGATTGGCTTCAGCAGCTCTAGCAGCAATTCCAGGGATGGTTAACACATCCCAGGGGAGCTGGTAGAGTTCTCCATCTCTGGATAGCTCTGGATTAGGATAGGGCACCTTTCTGAAGGAGCTGACTCAGCAGTGGCCAGTGGAATAGAGGAGATGAGCTAATGGGTGGGCTGACTTGGAAACTATAAGCGTTGATGAATCAATAAGATCACAGTGGTGTTGAAAAGGAACCAGGCAGAATTCCTTGGCTTTTGGGATTGTCTCTCTCACCAATTCTTCTACCCCATTTGAGGAATGTTGTGTCACAGGAGGCAAGTGAATGGAGCAGTGCTGAATCTGCAGTCCCAGTGAGAGTGTCCCTGTTCTGGATTGGTCTGTAGTGGGAAATGCTGGATTTGGGTCTTTGCACCTGTATTTGTTAAAATTCCCATGAAGGGGGTTTCTACCCCACTGCAACTCCCCTTCTCCTCTCAGCAAGTCTCTCTGGAGCTCCTCCAGAAGCAGATCTTTGGCCAAAGGGTTGGTACAGGTGAATACAAACCTGTTGCCTCCTGAGCAGAACATCCTGAGCTCGAGGTGGGATTCGTCTCACTGAACTCCTGCACTGCCAGTAACTCCCACCTGAGGTATCACAGAGTGATAGAATGGTTCGGGTTAGAAAGGACCTTCAAGATCATCCCATTCCACCCCCTGCCACAAGCAGGGACGCCTTCCACTAGCCCAGGTGGCTCCAAGCCTTGTCCAACCTGGCCTTGGACACTTCCAGGGATGCACAGATAGTATGACTCCTAAACAGCCAGTGGAGTCCAGCACAGGACTTAACTTCTTATTGAAACTGATACCTCAGCTAGGCCAAATCCTCATGTCCTAACTGTGCCTGTTTCTTTCCACTGGAAACATGGGAAATGTAGGATGGCTGGCTCAGGTCTATGCTGGACCATCCAGTCTTCTCCAGGAAGGTGACATGAATCCCATACATCTGAGCAGGACACATCAAGGCACCCAGTCCTGATGTAGATTCCCAGTGACACCTAAGACATCCAGGAGGGGCTGGAAGATACCACAGGGGTCTTACAGAAGACCTGGAGCAGTTGGGAGCCAGGTGGCATCCCGAAAAGTAGCTGGAAGGGTGTGAGATACCCACATGCAGTCAACCAAACTGAGCCTCCCATGTCTTGAGATACATCGCCAGGGTTTGGAGACTTGATCCACCTAGTTGTGAGCTTCTGGCTTCCAAACATTATTAGTCAGTATTAGTAGGAAAAGAAAGTGTAAGAAAGAGTTCCTTGAGGGCACTTGGTGTTTCTGGTGGATGCTTGGGTGCACTGGCGCAGAGAAAATTTTAACTGGTGCCTCCACAGACAGGGATGTGTCAATAGGTGTGTCCATGCGTGGGTGACACAGGAAGGGAAGGGAACAGGAGGCAGAGAACATCTGATGGTGGCATCAAGGGTAAACATGTTCTCGTGCTCCCAGTTTTGCTTCCACTGCCATTTTCCGCCTTGCAGTTAAGCAACAATTCCTTCCAAAGAAAGCGTCCTCTTTGCCCTCCCAGTTGGTTATGAATGGGCTGGTGTCCTGGAGGTGAAGTGCTTAGAAACCCTTAAAATCCTGGGATGTTTGTGCTGTTGATTCTCCTGCTTGATGTAAAGTAGCTGGTCCCGTCTTATTCCTGCTAAATCCCCCTCTCTTCCTCTGAACCTCAATGATAATTTGTGAAACTGAGTTGCATTCATTAATTAGTTCAACCCAGAGTTGTGCAGGGCCTTCTAAAACAGTGGTTGTAGTATCTGTATCCACTCTGTGTGCAGTTCCTGTAAAAACCCTTGAAAACTGAACTTTCCCAGGCAGCACGGACAGTCGGAAATTCCTTTTCTTTCTTAACCAAAAAACCCCCAGAATGCTAAAATCCTGAATGATGTCTTCAGTTAAATATTTCTGGCCAGTCAAAATATCTCCTTTAGGTTCCTACTTTTCAATATTCTGATACTTTCTCACTGCCAGAGAGGAGGGGGATGCTCCATCCCTGGATACATCCAAGGCCAGGGTGGATTTGGCTCTGAGCAACATGGTCTGGTGTCCCTGCCCGTGACAGGAGGGTTGGACTAGAAGACCTTTAAAGGTCCCTTCCTGCACATTTCATGATTCTGTAAGTCTGTATTTAGGATTTAGGAGTATGGGAAAGCTGAGAACTGGAGGGTGAGCAGCCTGTCTGATCCCTCCTGCACCTCTTTTGCTGAGACAGAGCTGCTTCTTCAGAAGCTGCGTGGTCCCTGTGGCTCCTCAGGCTCCTCAAACCCTAGCCATGACCATGTGAGATCCCTGGCTCAGTGTGATTCTCTCCAGAGGAGCTTCCTTCCCACAGCCTGGCATTGTCACTGTTCAGATCTCCTGTGAAACCGAATTATTACCATTGCATAATCCCCCAGATACATCAGCTCTGCAGGTAACGAGCAGAAATCCAAGCTGGAAGGAATCCATCTGCTAAGCTGAGTGACCCTGCAGCTTTATTATTATTATGATGATTATTATTATGAAGAGGAGGGCTCATCTCTGGTTTCTAAAGTAAACACAGGAGGTAACTTGGCAGAGGAGCGTGCAGCAGAAAGCTGGGATTGCTTTCCCAAATTCTTGGCCGCCTCCCTCGCTGCATGTCAAAGCTGGTATCTTTGCCTAATAGTGATCACCCCTCCACGAGCTGATCACTATCTGGCAGCCTGTCTGCAGCGCCCCAGCCACTCTCAGAAAGAAATCATTAGGGCTCAGATGCTGCACAGGGAGATCTGCAGGTGCTGCTCCTGCTCCCTGAGAGATTCCTGCCTTCTGCCATGGGATGCTCCATGCCCCCTGCACTGTGGGGTCATTTGCTCTTCACCTGGAGTGTCATCTCAGCCCCCCCAGTCACACATTTGGGTTAGTTTCCTCTGCTCCGAGGATGGCTCCCTTCCCACTTTCTTTCCTCAGAATCCTGCCCATCCTACCTGCAGATGGGATTGTTCAGCCTGGAGAAGAACAGGCTCTGGGGCGACCTAATTGTGCCCTTGCAGGACCTGAAGGAGCTACAAGAAACATGGAGAGAAACTGTTGACAAGGGTCTGGAGTGACAGGACAAGGGGGAATGGCTCCAAATGGAAAGAGAGTAGGTTTAGATGGGATACTGGAATGGAATTCTTGGCTGTGAGGGTGGTGAGATACTGGCACAGGTTGTGCAGAAAAGCTGTGGCTGCCCCATCCCTGGAAGTGTCCAAGGCCAGGTTGGATGTGGCTTGGAGCAACCTGGGCTAGTGGAAGGTGTCCCTGTCCGTGGCAGGGGCAGGGGCTGGATGGACTTTAAGGTTCCTTCCAACCCAAACCATTCTATGACTGTGATTCTTCCTCTCTCACCCCAATTTCTTCCCCATTCACCAGCCAGACCAGCTCTAGCATTTTTCAGGCAGGCCCTGGCTCTCCAGTCACACTGAGAAGTCACTGTTCTGGAGGAATATCAAGGCACACATCTGCTGAGCCACTTGGAGAAGAAACATTTTGAGAAACCAGAAAGTTTAGGGAGGAGAGCCTGAGAAGAAAGTTTGGTCCTTCTCTACACGGTGCCGTAATTCTCCAGCTGTGCTGTTGGAATTTAGACCAGGTCTGTTGCTTGATCACTCAAAAGAGTGGAAGAGCCTGTCACACAAATCACCTTTTTTTCAACCAAGAGATATGGAGATGGGTGGCTTGTTATTTACTAGTTATAGAATCATAGAATGCTTTGGGTTAGGAAGGACCTTAAAACCCATCCAGTGCCACCCCCTGCCATGGGCAGGGACACCTTCCACTAGCCCAGGTTGCTCCAACCTGGCCTTGGACACTTCCAGGGATCCAGGGGCAGCCACAGCTTCTCTGCCCAACCTGTGCCAGGGCCCCACCAGCCTCACAGGGAACAATTTCTTCCTAACACCTAATTAAATATATATGTGTATGGCTTCCTATCTCAAAAACAGATTAAAAAACCTTAACATTAGGTAATTGCCATAAATATATGAAATTCAGGGGTTTTGCTTAGCAACCCAAGAAAATTAAGCTGCCTTATGGCTGAAATGTCCCTGCCTGTTCCCTCCACACCAGGATGAATTTGGGGCTGAAGGAGACCCAATATATCCATTTCCTAGACAGGAGGTGTCCACAAACAGTGGTAAAACCAGTGCTGTCAAGGAAGTTAAATCTTTCTCTCCTGTCTCTGCATCAGGTTTTATTGCTGTTGTTATTCTCTCAGTTGTGAGAGATGATCTCTGAGAGAGAGTTTTTCTCTCTCTCAAAGCGAATACAAATGCCAGGACATCCACTGGCATTTTTCCTGTACCTCTGAGCGACTCATCAGTCTGTACCTCCTTAATTTTACTGAGATCTAGCTGAAACATGTCAAGGAGCCATGAGGATTTTTTTTTTCCCATGCAAAGCAGTTTCTTTGCAAGAAAAAAAAAAAAAAATCCAGTTGTTCTCTTGCAGCAGAAATTGCTGTTTCATTTGGGAAAAAAAATAACTTTATAAGCAGCAAAAGAAAAAGGGCTGAACTCTTGTCTCATGGCAGTCTTGTTGCTGTGTTGGTACTAAATAAGAATTGATTTCCCTTTGGGCTGGGTTGTTCCTCATGACCTTCCTCCATGTGGATCCTTTGTTGTCTAATAACAGGTCATCTTTTGCTGCAGCCCTTCCCAAAGAGAGGGAAGGAGAAGATAAGGAGGTCTCTGCCCTCTGCTGCTTTCCACAGTTTTCTAAAGAGTGAAACACAGACCTGAGAAGCTTCAATGTATTTTGGAGGGGAGGTTTTCTTTCCCCCGTAGATGTTTGGACCAAGATCTGGATGAATGTTGTCCTTAGTCCATCCTGTGTACAGAAATGGTCCCCCAAGAGGGTGTGAGATGAGTTTGTACCTGTGTGTGACTCTGGAACAGCTGAATTGATCCGTCCTTGAGCCTTCCAGGGGGATTGAATGAGATGAGTGTTGTGACATTTCAGACCAAAGGAGGAGCAGATTCCAAGATGAATGAAAGATATGAAAGGAAGCACAACCATAATTTATTGCAAAGTACTTAGAAGGTATTTTGATGGATCGTGCAACTAGATGAAAAGCCCTTTTTTTTTGGGTTTGGGATTTTTTTTTCTCAGTTCATTAGTTCAAAGTGAAGTGACTTTTTCATGGCAGGAAAGTCAGAAACCCTTTTTTCTGCAGAAATCAAAATATTTCCCTTACGTTTTGACATTCTATTTCACTTCAGTTTGGAGGTTCTGGGTACTTTAAGATAAACCTAAAAGATTTTTACACAAAGTAAAATTGTTTGCAAAGCCACCCTCCATAAAACTGTAGTTTTACAGTGGCCAGGAAAACTAAGCTTAAAAATTAAGCAGGAAAATGAAGTGCTTGGCAAATGTGGAAAAATATGGGAAAAATACTCAGAAGATTTCAGAGTGGGTTTTTTTGTAATGGGGAAAAAAAAATTGTGCCCAGTCTTAGTGGCAGTTTCAGAAGAGTAGATAAACCAGTGTAGGAGTTTGCTGTTCCTTGGATGGTCAGGGTTTGGACACAGTGACAATGAGAAGTGCAAAATTCCTGATGCAACTGGAGCTGTGCTGTGGGTCTGCAAAGGAAACAATCCCTGGGATTGCTCCATCAAACCCTCTAATTTGGTATCGATAATTAAATAAAAAAGAGCACATACAAGTGTAACAGCAAGTCCCTTATTGACTGTCTGGGTGCAATAAAAGCCCTTAAACACATGCTCAGTTTTAAATATGTGCTTAAGTCCCATTGACTCCAGTGGTAAAGTGAAGCACCCACTGAAGGGCTTTTCTAAACCAAGGCTTCCTGCATTTTCCTTAACAGTATTTTATGACCAGAACAAAAAGCAGTTGTAGGATTCATTAGAGGGAAAAGACAAAAAAAAAAAAAAAATAAAAATAGAGAGAGAGTGCAAAAGGAAGGAAAAACAAAGAGGAGGAAACTTTATGGCTCCGTAAACAGCTGTAAGCGATGTCTCTGGTCGGGTCAGACCGGTCTGAGTTGACAAGGCAGTGTCTCCAATTATACAGCATGCTGTAGCCTGTAAAAATGAAATCAATTTGTTATTTTTCTGGGAGAACATTATAGCGTGAGTTCACACATTTGGGGAGCCTGATGACTCAGTGAAAGCCAGAGGAGGAACTCTGTGTGTGTGTGTGTGTGTGTGTGTGTGCACAACTGAGCGAGGGGAGGTGTGTGTGTTAACACAACCAAATGCGTATTCAGAGCATGTTCTTGAAGGAGAGGGGGGAAAATCTGATGAACTTGCTGTGTTAGAGCAGTGGGCACTGACAATGCTGCTGTTCCTACCTAAACACCATGGCAGAGCTTCGCATCCGTGCTTCTCATTTCAAAGCTGGCTTCATCACTGAGGAGTTTCAGGATGAAATTCCCCCGAGCACTTAAGCACTTAAGCAATTTCGAAGTCCAAATCCAATCTTTGCAGGGATCTGAGGTCTTTGAGCCCAGTCCTCCGAGGTATTTAGCACTGACATAGCCCAGACCAGACCAGGCGCAGGGGGATGAGCCGTAATGAGAGGTTTGAAACCACAATATGTACTTTATATTGCTGATCATTTGAAAAAGGTTCAAGTTGGGATGCTTTAGGGGTGGGGGGTGGGGGGGGAGGATCTGGGAGCATTAAAACCAGCCACACTCCTAATTATTATTGAAATTCCTGGTAGGAGTCTAAATATCTTTACATTGTGTAGGCATTTTTCACTGCCTAATACTTTATTTCTTGCTTTATTTCTTCCCTCCGTTCCCCTAACTTAACACACCCGACCCAGAAAATGAGATCTATTTTCACCTAAAACTTCATTCCAATGCCCAAGTTATATAAGCTGGGCAGAAGGAGGCAGGTTCTTTTCCAGGCCAGCCAGTCATTGCCTCGCAAACACACGTACGTACATATTTTCCATTTGTCATGAAACCCTGAGAGGGGTTAGGCTGGGAGAACTCAGAAGGAAGGCAGCAAAGGTGTTTACATGAAACTTTAAATTACTCTCCTTTCATTTGCAAGTAACTGTTGTTCCTCAGCCCAGGTAAATTTATCCATCAGCAATATCATTAGATGAGTTCATTATAACCACGAGATTTACAGCGCTCATAAACTGCAGTGTAGGTGGCAGATTAAAATGTTAAGGCTTATACATCTCTAATACCCTGCACTGCCATCCTGGCACATCTCACAAGGTAAATGGAGCTGGAAGGAGGTGGTTTCCACCAGGGAGACCTCCACGGAGAAGCCCCAGATGTAGGATGTGGTATGGAAACAACATCAGGGTCACCGTGACCTGGATCCGGGCTTGAAAACATGGTTTGAGGGGCCATTATTCTGCTGGATGGGTTGTTTTTCAGATGACAGGTATAGCAAAGGAGTTAATTGCCTTAGGTAATTAAAGAGTTCCAAAGACTTTTTTCCAAGGAACCGGGTTGTTAATACTTGTATTCTCTCCTCTTCTGTTCTGTTCTGTAGATCCTTAGGGAAGACAAAGTCTCTTGCACTTAGTGGAAGGTGCTGAGTGTTGTGGTCGGTGCCTTAGTTCCTGTGGGAATTCACTGTCCTGGCCAAACCTCAGCTCAGACAATTACATTTTGCTTTCTTACCATCCACTTGAAGTTGCCATTGAGTGTGTTATTCTCAAATCCACACTCAAACTACTTTAAATAAGCTGCCTTGGTCCACCTTAGGGACAGCTGCCATCTATCTCTCAGCAAAGACTTCCCTTAGCCTCCTCTTACAGCTCTCCAGGGATTTCTGAGATTCAGCAAAAAAAACCAAAAAGAGGTGAAATTCCTGGTTTCTACCTTTAGCTTGCACGAAAAAAAAGGTGTCCAATTTATGCTCCTCATTTTTCCCCAGCCAGTGGTGCCTCCTAGGCATCTCCAGTGATTCAGCCCACCTATCTGAGGCATCTCTCCTAGGATGGGCTGAGTTGCCCTCTGGAGATGCTGATCTTGCTCCACGGACTCCAGGAGACGGCAAACTTGGCCGGGATGCCCGACTTCTCAATGGTCAAAGTTGGGTGAGCTGAGTCCCACGCTCCGAGATCCTCTGATGAAAGGTGCTCGAGAAATCCAATTGCTGCATCATCATCACCACCAGCATTATTATTATTAATACAGGGCAAGGGTGAGGGAATTATTAATGGGAGAAAAAGTTACCTCCATGCCTGCGTGTTTGCAGGATCAGACCCAGCCACAAAATTAGGCACATACTTTCTGGGTTAGAGGAGAAAAAGGATTTAAATATAGCCCTTGTGCTGTGCTTTAGGATGAACAAAGAGGTGTCCAATGAGAACAGTTAATCCAGTAGGTTGCAGCTTTTTTGTTTTCCAGGCTGGAAGGAAAAAGTTCTGGAAGGACAGCCACTTGCTCAGTGAATTTCATCTGTCTAACAGGCTTAGATTCCTTAGTTCTCTTTGTGACCCTCTTAGGAACAGACTGTCAATATTCAGGGAGATGCTCAGAGCACAAAAGCTGAAGACCTCACTGCAATCACTGTTGTTAGATACTCATAATTTCTGAAATAAAATACTTCTCTTCTGTAATCAGGCTGTTTTAGGCCTAGGTTTGCTTGTTAATGGGCAAGACAGAACCATAAAAACAATCCTAAAATTCAAACCAAAGTTTTTTTCATGAGAATCAGTTCCTTGATTCATGTTTTCTAGAGCTACACCTATCGTTTTGTTAATCTGTGCTAAGGTAGTTTTCAAATTTTCAGCTAAAACATGAATGTAAAGTTTCATTAATTTCCACATTTTGTAGTTTCTTGGGTATGGGATAGTTTTAATACCATAGAAAGAAATCACGTCCATGCAGGACAGACATTAGTTAGCAGAATGATTTCCTTCTCCTCTTAAAATGATGGGGTGGGACAAGTTCCATTTCCTTTGTTTTCATTCTAAAATTTCTCTGAGTTTTGGTTTCATAGAAAAACAGAGAAATAATCACAATGTGTGCTTGAATACTGGTATTTTATTGTGAAAAACTATGCCATTAAGTGAAAGTAGAAGTATTATATTTTTCTGCCTGAACACCCACCTGGGCCCTGGCCTGGAGGTTCAAGTCATAGATTTAACAGAATCCCAGACTAGTTTGGGTTGGAAGGGACCTTCAAAATCATCCAGTTCCACCCCCTGCCATGGGCAGGGACACCTTCCACTAGCCCAGGTTGCTCCAACCCAGTCTTGGACACTTCCAGGGATGGGGCAGCCACAGCTTCTCTGGGCAACCTGTGCCAATGTCTCCCCACCCTCACAGGGAAGGATTTCATCCTCAAATCCAATCTCAATCTACTCTCTTTCCATTTGAAGCCATTCCCCCTTATCCCATCACTTCAGACCCTTGTCAACAGTCTCCCTCCATGTTTCTTGTAGCTCCTTCAGGTCCTGCGAGGCCACAGTCAGTTCCCCCCAAAGCTTCTCTTCTCCAGCTGAACAATCCCAGCTCTCCCAGCCTTTCCTCCCAGCAGAGCTGCTCCAGCCCCCTGATTCTTGGTGTTCCCCCTCTGGACTCGCTCCAACAGGTCCATGTCCTCCCTGTGTCTCCACAGAAGAGTTTCATGGAGACTTGATGTTTGCCACCTGAGTGTAAAACACACAGCAGGCTCATCTACATGTCCTGTTGGTCTCTCCCTCTGGGATATCCTTCCCAGCTTCCAGTGGTCCATGTTAGGAGGGTACCATAGATCATCTGTGCTCTATGTCAGCCCTCTGTGGTGAGGCTTTGTGGGAACAGAAACCTATTCCAGGAGCCTCTTGACATTCAGGTGCCATTGGCCATTCATGGCAGCCTCCGTTTTTTGGAAACTTCTCTTCCTTCTTGGTTCTCAGTTTTCCCTAAAATATGTTTTTAGGCAGCCTCAGATATATGAAGTTCATGCTGGTGGACCTGAGCAGCCCATGGGCACCACAGTGGGTCTAACTGGGATGTTTTAGGATGGATTAAGGGCTGTCCAGTCATCACCTGCATCCCTGTGAGCTCCTTTGACCCAGTACCAGGAGATGTGAGACCACCCTTGATGGGTTTTCCCTGTACCTTGTCCCAACCAATGGAGACTCCTCCATCCACCTTCTTCATTTCAATGTTTTAGGGTCATAACACGAAGGGCATGTTGTGGAAATGCACCTTTTTACAGAGATCACTGCAAAATTCATCCCCTCCATCACTGTGTGGCTGAGCTTCATCTTCCAAGGGATGTGGCACCACAGAGAGGCAGCCAAAATGAGTGAGGAGGGAACAGAGAGTGAGCTGAACCTTTGGAAAGCTCATTGGATTGTAAGAAAGGGTTTGGAGGAGGTGTGACATCCTGCTCTTAGGGGATCCTATGCTAAGGAAGAAGCACTTAAGGCACCTACAAGAGAACGTGGACACCCTCTGACTTAACTCCTTCAGCAGAGCTGGCTGCCACCTTGCACCTGTGTAAGACAAAAGTCACTGTGGTGCCCAGTTCCCAATATTTGGTGAGGATTTAAGGTCTTACTGTCTCTTATTCTGGGTCATTAGGCAACGTCAATAAATTGTAAATAATCCTACAAAACTAAGAGATGAAGTTGTTTTGCTTGTGCTGGGGAAGGACGTCCACTGACGTCCACTCAGCAGCGCTTGGAGCCAACAAAAGGTCTCTCCAAGATGAGCAAAACAGCTCCTGCAGAGTTCCAGAACAGCAGAACTCAGGAAGAAGCAGGTGTAGGATGCCCTGCACGCTGCTCCTCATGTGTCAAGGACTTTTGACAGCCGTGCTGAGAAGGTGGTGACCTTTAGAAGTCGCTGGAGTGGTGCTGTACAGCAAGGTCACCCAGAACTGCAGGGTTTTTTTTTTTTCTTTTTCTGAAAAAAGCTCTGAGCAGGTATTTCCTGCATATTTCTCCCTCCTAACCTGGCTGGGGTATCCATTCCAAGAGGGAGGGTACATGTAATTTATGAAGAAGGTGGCCAGGTTCTTATTTACAACGGCTCTGCTGAAGGAGCAGATAGA
This sequence comes from Margarornis squamiger, assembly GCA_035222235.1. NCBI lineage: Eukaryota > Metazoa > Chordata > Aves > Passeriformes > Furnariidae > Margarornis > Margarornis squamiger. The sequence goes on from JAWWTY010000077.1 coordinate 1,575,272, forward strand.
TCGAGATAAGGGAAATGAAGAGCTCTCTAGGTGTGTTGGCAAAGAAAAATGCACACTGGAGGTTGAATTAAACACTTCAGGGCATGCAAGGCTTAAAGATAAGCCAAGAACTTTGGCTGTGGACATACAAAATAGTGTTTTCACGGCTCCTCCGGGGCTAGTGGGAAGAAAAAGCCTAATTGGTTTGAAAGGAACAGCTCTTTGACCCTTTCAGACTTGAGCAGTGCCTGTTCTGGGGATGAGTGTGTTTGTAAAATTCCTGCTTCAGGAATTCTCCAGTGGAAAAGAAGAGGTTGGTATCAATGCATCCAGGAAGTGCTGGTGCTTGAGGAATTTGAAGGTGATGCCTGGTCAGACCACAACAGGCGACACTCGACCCATTTCTTGACACCGCATTTTCAAAATTACCCACATGCAGGGGATGGTTGAGAAGGAGAGTGGAAAAATGCAAATGACAGGTTTAATCACTGGAAACAGCGAGAAAAAAATGAATGATGGGAGCTACTAGAGAGTTGAGTAACACTGAAATGAGATTCTGATCTTTATAGACTTTCCCAATCTTTTCTAAAGGTTTTGGTTGTTGGGTTGTTGTTGGGGTTTTTGTTTTTGGGTGGAGGAGAAGGTTGGAAGTTTCATAAGGTTCATACCTGATGATCAATAATAATGACAGGGAGCTGAAAGAACCGGGTTCTCCAAAAGACAAATCGTCTTTAGAGAGGGAGAAAGTGTTTACACCTGGAAGCCAAGCAGAAACCAAGAGAGGGTGCTCGGAGAGATGTTATCACACCCCAGAGCGTGCAGGTGAGCCAGGAGGAGACCTGTGCTCAGCTCTGCTTCACAGCAGAGCCACTGCTCATGGAGAGGTGTTTTCAGATCCCACCCTGTGCCTTCTGCTGAAAGTCAGGTGACTGCAGACTCCTCCACGAAGTGCCAGGTTTGCATTGCACCGTCTCGGGGCCTGATGACACCTTGAGAACAAGACTCCTGCTGGAGATTGTCTTTTGCAGATTAAACTTCCCAGACTGTAACACACATCAAAGCAAGGTGTGACTGTTTCCCTACTGGACTGAGAAGGGAGCAGTGTGAAAAAGCAATTAGAGGTATTTCTAAATGGTTTTATTTTATTTTTTTTCGGTTTTAATCTTAGATGATCTTCCCAGCAACGGAAACGAATAGTTGAGGGCACCAACCTATAAACTCCTCTTCCTATGACTGGTATTTTCATTCTACCAGTGAAGTAACCACCAAAAAATAAAAACCTCAGAGGCAGGCATGAGTTTGGCTGTTCACATGATTAAAGTTTATGAGGCTGGAATCCTAAACCTTCACCCAGCTCCTACTGAAATAGCCCAGAAAAGTCCTCCTGGCTTCACAGCAGGATGGATGGATGGGGCCTGCAAGAGGTTGATTCCGTCTCAGTGGATACTTTATCTTTATTGGGAATTGGATAGGGAGCTTTGGAAAGCTTTTGGAAGGGCTTTGGTGACTAGTTGATGTGGAAACAAGCTCTACGGATGTTTCCAGCCAAGTTAACTTAAGCCACTGGGAAGTGTCCATGTTTTGGACTCTGTAGTCAATGGACTGTTCTCTGAAGGATGACTAAATTAGTGGCCTTCTCTGGAGACTTTATTGAGGGCATCTCTCCACATTGTCTACAGGGATAGGACCACCTCCCTCCTGATCCTAAAGCTGGCACCTGGGAATACCCCCTAAGTCCCGGTCCTTGGGGGGTTCAGTGGAGTGACATTTGGATATGTGGCACCCTAAAACTCCATTCCCAACCAGGCCACAGAGGAAAAATGTTTGGAAGTCCTCTGAAGCCTGAAACAGTGTTTTGGGAGGTGTCTTTAGTGCAGAAACTGCTGTCCAGTGTTTTGTATGAAACAAAAAAATGTACATGTGGCAGAGACTTCATTTCACAGCGTTTTTTTCTGCCAGTAGTTGTACCCTGAATTAATCTAAAATTCAAGAAAAACCCATATCAAGCCCCTTAGTGAGGGAAAATAAGTTAATGAGTCCTTTCCTTGCTCTTCTCCCATGGGTTCCTGCAGCCTCCTGCAAGAACTTGCCTCCTTCCTCCAGCTGAGCTCTTTGCTTGGACTTCCACACAGCTCTCCTAGGTGGGACTTTTCCAAGGAGCTTGTCCATCCCAGTTGTTAGGCATCATGGCATGATTCACCTGGAGGCTTTCACAGTGCAGACATTCCCCACTCAGCCAGTCACCCAGGCTGTCCTGCCAGTCTGGCCAACACAGCCAGTGGGGGCAAGGCCATGATTCACCCGAGCCCAGAGCAAACCTCTGCAATGGGCAGATGAACCAGACGTGGAAGTGTCTGTTTCTCTCCACTGGCTGATTACAAAAGCCGGCTGGGGTGGGTAGATCAGCTGGAGAAGTCGTCACAGACATCAGAAGGTGGGTGATCTGAACACCTGGGCAAGGTGAGTTGCCTTCCTCTCCTGGAAAGAGAGGGAAACTTCAGGAGGGAAGTTCATGGCATTTGTCTCCTTTCCCCTCCCTAGGGTAGGAAGAATTGTCCTCTAATGTTGAGATTAATCATCTCCCAGAAGTTCAGCAGAGGTGGAAAGAGGCATCTAAGCTTAGGAAATCAGCTGAAAATCCTTTGCTTCCCCAGGCACCTCCTACCTTGTCCACCATTTACTGGAGGGCACATTCTTGGCTGAGCTGATTATCTTGGGTTTAGACTCTTACCTGGAGTCATTTGGGATCCAGGAATGGATGTCCTTGTGTCTCACTGGCCTGGAAAGGACTGATTAGCAAAGCTTTAGTCTCTAGTTAACAAAGCCACTGAGCTGTGGCACCTGACCACGTGAATGTCCACCTCCTTTTCACTTCTGCCCCCTCTTGACCAGGTCCCCACCAGGAAGGGAGTTAAGTGCCTGCCAGAACCCTTCTCCCATGAAGAGGACAGACACTTCAAAACAATTTTTATCCCAGCCTAGGGAAGTGCTGAAGTCAAGCTAATTTTCACCTGATCTTCAGCAATGATAGAATTCTTGTGCCTTTGTTTAGTCAGAGCAAAAGAGAGGGAAGGCAGATTCGCTGATGGCCCTGATGATAATCCAAACACACCAGGCTGTTCCCAAATGAAAACCACACGGCAAAAATGAACGTAAACAGCAATACACACTGCCCAGGCAGGTTCCTCTTTGCCATTAATTCAGGGCAGAAAAGACAATCAAGAGATTTAATTAGGAGAAAAGGAAATCATGATCTAAAAATCCCTTCAGTTTTAGTAAGCAGGGTTATTATTAGAAGCACCGGTAAAAACACTTTAAAAATCTATCTAATTAGCTACGTATCTGCTGATCTCTCTGCTGAGCTGACTTGTTTGTCTCCAAGGCTTCACCAACATCATGGTTCATGGACACTCCTTCAAGGCTTCCACTGGCCAGAGCAGAGAATTTGCACTCGTGTTTAATTTGGGGCAATTTTTTTGGTGGTTGTTGTTGTTGTTGTTGTTTTCTTTGGCTTTAACTTCACCTTCCTCACTTTAACCAAAGCACCACAGAATGATGGTCTTCCCCTTCCTGGATTTCTGGTGTTCCCCTTCCAAAGACTGGTGTCTTCTCCTGCTGCTGTTATCCCTTTGTGTAGCTCTAAAAGTGACTGGCTATTCCCTAGGCTTCCTCAGCTGCCAAAATTCCCTATAAAACATCCTGTTGAGGTGTGCTTGGTTCTCAAAGAAACTTGGGTTTGAGCCTCTACTGGCAAGGAAAACTCTCTGTATGAGCTGAGCATCTTTGGGAAGAAGCAGCAAAGTGATGGCTTAAGGCTTTGAGAGGATGAAGAAAAGGGAAGGAAGATATGAAAAGCAGGGTTTCTTTCCTTGTTGGGCCTGTAGGGAACTTCAGGAGAGAGAGATGATGTTTTGGGGGGAGGGATGAGAGCGAAAATGACATTTTCCAGTGAGAGGAAAGCAGCGGAACTGAAGATTTTGATTTTTCTGTCCCCACTCTTTGAGAATCAAGTAACGAGGTGAAAGCCAGCCTGACAGCTTCTCTCCCCCCTTGTTTTTTCACCCAGGTCCTTGGCCATTGGTCACCAGTATTCATCCCTGGGCACTCAGCCCATCCTCTGCGGGAGCATCCCGGGTCTGGTGCCGAAGCAGCTGCGCTTCTGTCGGAACTACGTGGAGATCATGCCCAGCGTAGCAGAGGGTGTCAAGATTGGCATCCAGGAATGTCAGCACCAGTTTCGAGGGAGGAGGTGGAACTGCACGACTGTCAACGACAGCTTGGCCATCTTTGGGCCCGTGCTGGATAAAGGTGAGTGCCACGGGTTTGGGAACGGCGACATCCGTGGTGGGGCAGCAGCAGAGACCTTGAGACACCTGCTGGGAGCTCATTTCCTTCTGGAAAATGTCATGTAAAGTGGGACTTGAACTGGATAAAGGTGTACTGGATACAGGCAGGGAAAATTTTGCTGCCCCAGGACACCATCCAAGCATTTCAAACCTGACCCAGAAGGTCTTTTGTAGGGACAAGAGGGTGATTCTTGTAGGGATAGCAAGTACATGGGGGCCTCCCCAATGTCAGCTGGGTGGTCATCCACCCCCTCCATTGTACGGACAACACCACTCACAGGTAACCACTATTTCTACCTCAAACCTCTACTGGGACTCTACAGGTGACCCACAGAGAGTGGGGTCATCTCTGACCCTTCTTGGAGCAGGAGGTTGAACTAGAGACACTCTAGTTTCCCTCTCAGTATGAATGATCTTCTGATCCTCTGCCCTTGGAAGGAACCCAAAGGATTGTTGCGTTGGCAGTGGCCAAGCTGGATGTCTGGCATTTCATGTTGTATTTTCAGCTCTCTAGAAGATGGTACAGGGGAAATGACGGGCTGTTGGAGATGGTTGCTGGGGACTGGCTTATCAGAAAACACCAGTTTTGATACTGGAATGGAATACAGCGAGGGTCAAAGGCCTGGGGAAATCACCATCAGTGAATGGCTCTGCTCTCATAGTTATGAACATGGCAAATTAGGACAGGATGCAAATTCAGGCAACTATTTCTGCACCCATCGATAGAAGTGGGAACTCTTAGAAGTGTTTCACCCTGAGATGTTGAATGTGTGAGATTTAAGGCCTAGGCTAAGTCTGAGTATCTGGGCTCTTCCCTTATAAGCTGGTAGGAGCCTATTTTAGCCTGTAAAAACTGTTTTATCCTTCTTTGCCCTCATTGTTTGTCTTCTAAAGCCCAGCCTGCTCCTGCTGGTCTCACTAAGTCTGGGTTAAGCTTTACCTTTCCCTTTAGCACAAAGGGGCCATTTCTCTTCCTCCCTCCCTCCCTCCCTCCCTCCCTCCTTCCTGTTCCTTCCAATTCTGGTGTCACTATCTGGGTTTAGCAGGGAGTCACCATCCCAAAATAACTATCTCTAAGACCCCCAGGGTGGTGCACTCAAGCCCATATGAAAGTCTCATACGACATCATTTTCCATGCAATTAAGGCACTGCTCCACTCCTGTAGTTGATTTAGGCCGGCACAGCCTAAATGGATGTTTTTCCCATACACAGCATGACTTGTCCAAGAACATCCACTGGGCACAGGCAAGAAGTGAACCAGATAACCCACCGTGCCTTGTCACACAGCTGGATGTCCTCAAGGACACACAGAATCACACACTGGTTTGGGTTGCAAAGGACCTGAAAGATCATCTCATTCCATCCCCTGCCATGGGCAGGGACACCTTCCACTAGCCCAAGTTGCTCCAAGCCCCGTCCAAGCTGGCCTTGGACACTTCCAGGGATGGGCAGCCCATGACCTCTCTGGGCATGGTGGAGCCCTTCATGCCCCAGACATTCTCAGGCCAGACACCCCACATGTCCTGTAGCATGAGGACAGAGGTCCTCACCTCCTTGCTGACCAAAGGAACCCCAATCCCACCAGCTGCCAAATGCTCTTATCACACAACGGTGTCGACACGAAGGGTCTGTCCCTGCCCGGGACTGGAGGATTTCAGTAGCTGGGCTCAGGGAGGGAAAGGAGACTGGGACTATTTCATAACTGAAGAATGTTGTTCCTTGAGGGAGAATCAAACCACCCTTCAGTTTTGTTTCACCTACAGCAGGAGGGGGGAGAAAAAAAAACAGCTCAGTCGCATTCTTGTGCGGCAGATCCCCCAGGGTAGGAACATATTTGAGCTCCTACCCAGAAAGGGAGAAGGAGAAAAGGAGAGAAAGAAAACCAGCAAGGAAAACTCTATTTTGCAGCTTGGATTTTAAGTCACCCAAGACCCTTTGAGTCAGTGGGGACCCCATCCTCCCTCAGCACAAATCCAAAGCTCCTGAAGCACCTCCCCGTTGCCTCACACGACTATCTGCACTTCTTTCTTTGAAAAGCACCGATTTTAATGCCTTCAGGAAATCCTTTCTAGGCCCAAATCTCGCCGAGACTGCCTGGCTGGCTGGGCTGCCCTTGCTGCTCTGGTGTCTCATTGCTCATTCAGGGCTAGGCTCGAGCTGTGATTCAGCAGTGCCAAACTGTCACCAGGCTCTGGGCCTTTAAGAGCCATGTTATGATATCTCATCTAAAACCAAACTCTTTCCCCCCCCCACCATGATCCTTCTTTATGGGAAAAAAATCCCAGATGTTTTGGCTAAGACTGTATTTATGTATTTTTATTTTTTCTTTTAGCCAGGTCTAATGGATCACATATTAAACAGGAATGGCACTGATGAGCTTGGCTCTGAGGGATCAGTGATGTTCAGGGGATCTTGATCTGCTGCTCTTTGAAGGCAACACTTGGCAGGCTTGGCCCTGTGTCCCTCAGGACATATGAAGAGCAGAAATCCCCCATCCCACCCAGTTATCTGACTACTCTCTTTGCAGGTCCTTGGCTGTGGAATAAATGTTCCCTATTCAGGTTGCCCAGAGAGGTTGTAAACTCCCTGTTCCTGGAAGTGTTCCAGGCCAGACCAGGCTAGATGGGGCTTGGGGCAACCTGGGATAGTGGAAGGTGTCCCTGCCCATGGCAGGGAGCTAGAACTAGATGATCTTTTTAAAATCCCTTCCAACCCAAACCATACTGGGATTCTTTGATTCTGTGGTTCTATCCCAAGGGAACAGAGTCACCTTCCCTGCTGTGCTGCCTGCACAGGGAATGATTCAGGAATTAGCACAGGTGAAATTGCTGCAGGACTGATGAAAGAGGGTTTTTGTCCTCCTTTGTGGTCTTGGGAGCATATAGGCAGCTGTGCAGCTTCATGGAGAAACATTCACTGTTGGGTCTTCCTTGAAAATCCCTAGGAATAGGTGTCTTGGGTAGCTTAGACTGTTGGGAATGCAAAGGACAGGATGCCCAGACAGGGAAAGAATTGAGCCTAATCTCTTTCCCTCTAACTAAACCTGCCCATCTTCTTATCTTCTTATCTACAAATGAAAGGTCCTTCACTTGAACTTTTCTAACAGTAATTTCTAAAGGGAAAAAATAATTGTTCTCATGTGTTTCTTCACCTGTATTGTCTGAAATGAAGAAAAACATGGCCACAGCCATGTGACCTTAAATGATCACCTCAGACACAGCTTGAGCTCAGCCACTTACCTGAGAGGTTTGGCAGTTTTTAGGCAGTTGTTGCATCTTTCAGTTTACCAAGGTCAAGGGAAGATTTTTGAGCTGCCTCTGAAAATACCCAGGATAAAACTTTAGAGGTGTAGGAGATGGACACACCATCACTGACAACAGAAAGGGAGCAGTGCATCCCAACAGGCATTTTCCACCTCCAACTCCAGTGCCATATATTGGGAATTGTGATTTTTTTCCTTTTGTTTCAGCTAGTGTGGACTGAAGAGGCTGTTGATAAGTTGTGGTGCGTTTTAGAGACTCTTGGCACTCCATGAGCTCTCTTTGAAACTCCTCTGGGCAGAAATATGAACTCAAGAGAAGTAATACAATAAAAGCTTATCATGGCCCTGTCTCTTTAAAGGATCTCACCACATAATTAAGTCAAAATAAAAGTTTCCTCCCTCTCCTTCCCCCCCACCCCCCCATTCAATAAAAGTAAATTACCTCAAACTATTTAAGCCCCCAGTTCGTTTAAATTTAAAAAGGGAGCCCTTGTCTATCTATTTCTTTCACTCACTCCCACCTCCTTCTGCTAAAGACTGGCTGGGGCTTTAAACCTGCCAGCTGGGCTGAGAAATGGTTAATAGTTATTGTGGAGGAGCAGCTTTTAATGAACTATTGAAGAATGATACATTGATGGAGTAATGGGAGTTTAAGTCGCTCTGTAATGAAACAGGTTCTCAGCGCGGCCCCATTGTGGTGTAAATACGGCACGACTCTCCCACTGTTTGGTCAGGACTAAATAGCAGAGGCCAGAGGGGGGTCAGCTTATGGGGTCTCCGCTTTAGTTAATCAATCTGATTGGATTAGGGTCACTGCGATCCCTAATAATGTCAAAGGTTATGCCAAACTGGATTAAATGCTTTGTTGGGGAGGGCTCCGATTCTTTCAGCTTTGGCTGACGGGGCTTGTTTATTAGACTTTAACACTCGTGCTGCCTTGGGAAGCTGCTCTGGCCCTTTCTGTGCGTCGGGGCGTTCGCCGGCGCATGGGGGGGGTTTGTGTCCCCCAGTGCTCTGTCAAGTGTCTGCACCCATCGGATGTGCCCTCTGAGGACATAGATCAACCTCCCCACCGAACAAATGAGAGCCTGGTGGGTGATGCAGAGGCTCAGGGGCGTAAATTCCTTCCGGAAACAGCAGCTGCCCGTCGGCCCCGCTAGAAGGCAAATGTCGAGGGTCACAAAAGCAGCGTGGTGACCCACTGCTCGTGCCCCCCTGGGTTAATCCTGTCCCTGTCCAGCAAGGGGATGCTCTTTTTGGTGCAGCTCCCGTTTGTGCAGTTACTGGAATGAGCATGGAATGAAATACGGGGTATTCGACACCACTGGGTTTGTTGTTAAACTGGGATGATGTCTTGTCTTCCAGCACTTCCATCTCACATCAAGGTGGGATGGAATCTCCCTAACATATTATCCAGAGAGGTCACGAAGCTTAAAAGTTTGCTATTATCTTCCCTCATGACATCCCCGTAGATGACACTGTCTTATAAACGTGGCAGAGTGTCCTTCAGGAAATGACAACAAATAATCCCTTCGAAGGTCACTTGCCAATGGAAAAAGGTGGCAGTAACAGTGTGTTATTGGTAGAGATCTGAGATCTGTGGATCTCAGCTGCCTCATTCCTTCCCACAGCAGAGCACATAATGAATGTTTATGGCCTGACAGGACTGTCACATTATCCAAGCAGACTTCTTGCATGATGCAGACTGGAGAATTTCCCCTCAAGACTTCTGGAATGAAACCAAAATCTGAATTTGACTACAACATCTCTTCCCAAGGGACATCTTGCCTTGACATATCACCAAGAGATAGACAGCCTCCTCTTTTACAAGTCTCCTCCACTGCTCTGGTGTTGACAACCAGGCGCTCTCTTTTCTTTTGCTGGATTCAGAAAAGCTCTTCTAGAACTGACCATATTCTTTGCTGCCCAGGCTTTCTCTAAAGTTAAAATTAAGGCCTGCAGAAGAGCAGCGGGTCAGCAAAAGTTTGGGTCCGTTCTGCCAGACAGCGAGGCAGGTCGAAGGAGTTCCATGTCTTGCTGGGGTCCTCCAGGGCATGATTCATCTGCTGTATTCTAGACAGTTAGGATTAAATTATTCACACCCTGAAGTTTCTACATCTCTCCATCAATCACTGAGGGAATCCAGGGAGACCGGCTCTTGATGAGAAGACTCTTGCTCCCAGGGACTACATGAAGGGCAGAGCAGGCATTTGTCTGACTCCTGAGAGATGTGGCATTCAAATCACATCCAGTTCCATGTGGAATGCTGGGCATTGTTACCTTTGCAGCTGGGCTGATTTTGGACTGGGCTTATTTTGAAGTTGGGCTTATTTTGGACTCTAGACTTTTTGGGGATAAGCCCCGTGTATTGTCTCTGTCAAGAAAGGCAGAACAAAGCTCTGTTCGAGGGTTGACTCTTTTGTCCCTGTTACCACTGTGGATGAGGTGGATCAGAAAGCTCATCTTGTGTCTCGTGAAACCCACATGAGTTTCTCCCCAGAAAAGAATGGAGCAAGTCTTTAAAACTCAGTTATAATCCCTTGGAGACACGAGTCTCCTCCGTACTTTTTTCTTGCTGTGTCATAACAATATCTCTCCACAGGCTCTCTGATAGGCCTGATCTCATCTTCCAAAGTTAGATGTTAAAGTCTGAGCTAGTCACCCCAGGCTCCCTTTGTAGTCAGTGGAGAGCAATCGGCATCTCCAGGGAGCAATTCATCTGACCTATCTTAGACACCTATCTCAGGATAACATGAATCATACCCAGATGTTTATTTCTCCCCATTGACTATAGAGGGAGCCTAGGGCTACAGGCTCAGGCTTCCATGTGTACTCCTCAGAGGCCCACTTTGGGGGCAAAGAGTTCCCACCCCTCATCTTTCTCCTGGTAGAAAGCAATCCTGACATCCAGCCGTGGTTGGAGAGGACATTTTAATCATGGAACAACATGGCACTGAAAGGGCCTCCTGGACCACTGAATACAGGCAGTCCCTTGCTATTTAAGGCATAATAACATCTCATGATGATTTAAAATTAATATGTTTAGCAGACCTCATCATATTTTCCTGGTGGTATTCTGGCATCTGGGTTGTCTTCATGCCAGATGTTCCCCCCTCCTTCCCCTGCTCTAGATCAGACTTCTCCACTTCTGCAATAAAGTAAGGCATGAGCAGAAAGCCACAAGATACTGATCCATCCAGGAGGTTAGTTACAAGTAGGAGGTACTCTCTGCTCTCTCATGAAACTCTTCCCAAGAGGATCTGATTTCCAACCACACCCCGTCTACCTCTCCGCTAATGGCAATTTGGGCAGCTGCCCTGGTATCAACAACGGAGATCTACAAACTCTACCCTGTAACTATGGGGAAGGAAACTGGAAGGATCAGGATTGAAAATGTGACTATGCAAGCTCCGCTCAGCCGTCAAGATGCATAAATACTGCAGGCCAGAGGTTTGCCAGAGCTGCTGAGGAAAACACTGGCAGGTCCTGGCTCATACGTGTCCGTGGAAATGGAGCTTGGAGCTGGGGATTACTGCAGGGGATGAGGCAGCCCAGCAGCACTGCCTGAGCCCGTGTCCCAGCCCATATTCACCCGCAGGCAGCGTTCCTGAGCTGGGGTTTATGCAGCTAACTCAGCACAGGCAGCAGCGTTGGAGGTGACAGGCAGTTTGGGGAGGGCTAGGTGAGCTGTAGCCACATCCCTGGTTTGCAGCCCACATCGTACTGGGAGAGCAGCAGCTTCCACCGAGCCTTGGCAGGAGCTGCAGTTGCAAGGCAGCAAACAGAGATGTTGAGGAAACATGCCAAGGTGTTATCCCTCAGCTTTGGGAGCAGGAAACCAGTGGGGTGGCCGAGAAGCTCCTTCTCTTGCTGATGGAGCCAGGTAGGGCCAGGTGACTGTCAGAGGGGTCACTCCTGCCTCTTGTGACTTCGGAAGTGTTCAAGGACAAGCCCTGGGCAAGGGTGGCACCCACGAGACTGCGGCCAACATCACATGTGGCTGCATTTCCCTGTCTGTTCCCAGTGCATGGCCTGGGTTCCGTGGGCTCGAGTGTTTTTGGGGTTTCTTGGAGGCTCTGACCTCATCACGTCCCTACCTGCAGCGTGATCCTGGGATAAGGATCTGGCTCCTGTGCCTCTGGAGCTGAGACAGCCCGTGTAAACAGCTGTAAACAGCTGTAAACAGCCAACACCCAGGCACGGGCTGCAAAGCCGGGACAGGAGCGGTGGTGAAAAGGAAACGGCAGCAATTCCAAGGAGCTCATCCCGTTCCCTTCCTGCGCTCCCTCCACCTCCCACTGCACCAACCCTCATCTGTCAACCATGACATGCCTTTTTCTTTTTTTTCTTTTTTTTTCTTTTTCTTTTTTTTTTTTTTCCTCCCCTGGCGACTAAAACATCAGACGGGGGATCAGGGAGGGGAGGAGAAGGAACAAGACAGCCCGTGGCTACAAAACCAGTGCCCCGTCTCTCCCGACGGCGGGAGGCACTGGAAACTTCTGCCTGGGGCACAATGCTTGGGGCTGGCAGGGAGCAAGGCTGTGTGGAGTTATGGATTTATTTCCTTCCACCACCCCCCTTCTTCCCCTTTCCCTGCTGGGTGCATCGCATTCCCCAAACTGGGCTCAGGTTGGTTGCAACAAGGAGCTCCCTCTGCCGCATCCCAAGAGTGCCAAGTCCAAGCGTGGGAGCTAGTCCTAGACAAAAGGGAACAGTAGAGGGAGCTGATTAGCATCCCTTTGTCCCGGGAGAATCCCAGCCCCAAATGGGCCCTTGGCGCACAACAGGAGGCACAAACACACACACACACACACATGGACGGGAGCCAAGGAGGGAAATGGGCACTGCAGAGGCTTGGTTGCCTTCACCCTGGCGCTGGGGGGAAGGGGGACACGGTGGGGTTTCCTTTGGGATGGGTCCGGAGCCGGGGTGCACCGTCCTCTCCGTGGGTTCTGCTTTGGGATGTGCCCTGAGCCGGGATGCTCCGTGCTCTCGGTGGGTTGAGGAGATAAACGTGTCTTCCCGCCCTTCTATGCACCAAACAGCCCAAACAAGCAAAGTCTTCTGACAAAGAGGGGATCCAAGCCTGTGAATGTGGCTTTTCTTCCCTCTGAGATGCTCTATGAGCTGGCAGGGCTGAATAGACGAGGGGATTTTAAGGCCAGAAGGGGCTGTGGGATCATCTGGTTGGATTCCTGTGTAACAAGCAGACAATTTCCTCCTGTCCCTTCCCGAGCAGATAGGAGAGGGCAGCAAAAGGGAAAACAGGGCATATAAAGATGTAGTGCATGTTCCTTCCTGCAGTGGGGTGGCACAGCAGGGGAATGGGGATGTCTCCTGCAGAGCAGGAACGACAGGAAGATGAGACACTTTTTGGCAGGAGGTAGATTTGCACTTTGCAAGAGGAAGAATATGCCTTGGTAGATCAACCTCTCTCACTCCTGGTCTCCTCAGCCCCATCTTTCTGGGAGCACCCCCTTCAAAGGAAGGACTCAGCATCCAAGAAGATCCCTAGGGTTAAGAAAGAGGCAGGGAGAGGGAATGGGTCAAAAGGATTGTTGTGGCTGTGTTTGAATTTCTTCCGTGCTCGTGGGAATGACTTGAGGCTGGGCAGAGAGGACAAAGAAGGAGTAAAAGGACAGCAGGTTTTGGGGGATACAAAGTCACAGACACAGAGAGCACCAGCTGACAAAAGTAGAGACTTCCCCAGTGCCAGGGTAGGCAGAGGTGCTGCACAGAAAGTGGCCTTTTTTTTGGAAAACAGCATGAGATGAGTGACACTGAGGTAGCTGAGGACTTTGTGAAGGAGACTCCAAGACATGAAGCAGGGAAGGACACAGTGCACTGTCTCCTGCTCACCCTCAATGTGCTCCCATGGGTCACGGAGATGCTTTTGGAGAGTGTTTCCTACAGCAGAGCACTGTAAGGTGGGCCCATAAAGAGGGATGAAGGTATGTCACAGTCTGGATAAGCCCTAGGGAAGGGCTTGAAGGAAACTGTAGTGTTCCTTCTAAGTTTGGGCAGGCTTTTTAAGGAGATAGGCGGTGGCATGGTGAACCTTGGGGGACGTCTGGAGCTTTGGCTGTAGGTGACCCTAAAACCTGATGGCAAAGCCATCTACAGAATATGATTTCTATAGGTGTTAGGAAGAAATTCTTTACCCAGAGGGTGGTGAGGAACTGGAATATGTTGCCCAGAGAGGTTGTGAATGTCCCATCCCTGGGAGTGTCCAAGGCCAGGTAGGATGGGGCTTGGAGCAACCTGGGCTAGTGGAAGGTGTCCCTGCCCATGGCTGAGGGTTGGAACGAGATGATTCTCCAGGTCCCTTCCAACACAAACTCTTCTAGGATTCTAATAAAGCACAGACAGAAAGACAGAAAGCCCTCCAGATTCTGGGAAATGCTGCTCAAGACCAGGGTACAGGTCCTGACTGGAGGAATGGAGAGCACCTTTCACTTTTTATTTCATCATGACTCATCTCCCCCTTCCTAGAGAAGAAAAACAGCTTACAAAGCATTCATGACCCAGCCTGGACCAGTGATGGGGAGCAAAGCAGGAAAGAGAGGAGGTTCTGGTTCTGTTTCTGGCTCTGGAGACAGTGGGGCAGGTCCTCCTCCCTCTGCATCTCCATTTCCCACAGAGTCCACCAGAGACCCAGCTGGATACCTCAGACCAAAGTAGGTCATATGGAGGGCCCTGCAGGTCTTGCAACATAATTTAGGTAGTTTTATTGGCCTGCTTATGACTGTTTCTCTGGAGTTTGATCGACAGGGCAGTAAAGCTTCATGGAACACTTCCTGGTAGGCTGCAGTTTGTTGACTAAGCATCTGGCACAATTTCCTCTCCATTATTTCCAGGTGCTAAATCACATTAAATGATAGCTAATAATTATGGTTTATCCTTTCCTAATCATGCTGCTTTCCCAGGGAAGCTGTTGCCACAGGGATGTTGTGGGAGTGTGAATGGGTGGGGAGGGCACAAGGAGATGTTTCTGTTCACCTGGAGCCATAAAAAACTTGGAGACCCCTTAGGCTAGGCAGGATCCAGCCCAGGAGATATTATATCTTGTCAAAAATGTATTTATTTCTTTTTCTGGGCCAGTTTTCCATCAGAAAAAGAAGCTGCATCAAAATGGAGATGTTTTGCAGGTTCCCTTTAATTTCAAGACAAAAAAAATGCACATTTGGCTTTCTTGAGGTTTTTTTCTTTTTTGAAAATAAGGCATTTTATTACTTTTTAATTTGAATGTGATCTTATGCCAAAATAGAAAATCATTAAACTATCATAGAAGCACACTGCTGTACCTTTAATATTTTATGGAATATTGGAGTGGGTTTTATCCTGTTGAGGCTGAACGATTTTATCTTCTCAAACAAACAAATCTGACATTAACAGGATAAAAGACTCCAACAGCCTGAAAACTCAGACTCTTACATCTGATTTTCAACTCTTAAACATAAAGCAAAACGCAATTTCCCATAATATGGTAAATCTTTTGGCCCTCATTACTAGCCTTAGGCATAACACGATCTCCAAACCTCTCCATTCTGACAGTCTGCCTAAATACAGGTGAAGTGGGAGGAAAGTATCAGCAGTGATCACCTAAGGACCCTTCTAAATCCATAAAGCAGCCTCACAGCTCTATAAAATGAGAGCTGGAACAGATAAGACCCAAATCTGTGGCTTCATCTACCCTATTATAAATGTTGAGTCCTGTCATGAAGATGCTGCAACAGGAAATTGCACAGATTTTTCTCAGAGAAGACATAAAAGGTGGAAAAGTATTTTTAGTGCTGTTGGTTTTGGTGGAAAAAGATGTTTGTGTTCATAGAGCTTCTTCAGTCTCCTCTCCTAACTGTGTTTTGGATGCAGATGCCTTGAGAGATGAATTTGAAGATAGAAATGTATCTTGAGAGAAGTAAATGGGAGCTCTGTGGAGCAGAGCCAGTCCATGTGAGGTGTTCAGTCTGTGCCCAGCACAGCTGTCATTTATAGCAGGATTATAATCTGCACCCAGCATCTGAAATTAAGAATATTCTCTGTATTTTGCTCACCTGAGCACGGTCTCTCCTCAATCAAAGTTAATGTGCCCATCCCTTGCACCTGAACACATCAGAGGTGACTTCACTGATTCTAAAGGCAAATATTAGGCTTTGTAAAGTTCTGTTTGTGGCTTTATTACTTACAACTCTGGTCCAAACACACCTAAATATCATGTCATTGATCTCTGTGGATCAGGAAAGAGAAGAAGAGGATTCAAATGTTTTATCACAAAGTTTTCTCTCCATTTGCATTGAGACAGACAACGGGTCTTGCCTTCTTGTGTTGGTTCTCAGGAGGTCAGATGGACATGGGAGCTTTTGAACTTCTCAGCCAGCAGAAAAGCACCATCTCAGTGCTCAGTTCATGTTTCCAAGGCTTAGCCCAAGGATTCAAATAACTAATATCAAATAATCAATAATCAGTATGTAAGAAAAATCACAGAATAATTTGGGTTGGAAGGGACCTTTAAAGCTCATCTAGTCCAAGCCTCCTGCCATGAGCTGGAACATCTTCAACTAGATCAGGTTGCTCAGACCCCTGTCCAACCTGACCTTGGATGTTTCCAGAATGTGTTACGGCTACTCTGACCTCCTCAAAATATTTAAATCAACGCGATAGAAAGCCAAAGGGTTGGGGTTTTTTTCATAAAGGAAGAGTGAAAAGGGGGTTTATTTTGAGGGTCTGATTGTTGTTTTTAAGGAATCCAAATATATTTCCATGCTTGACCTGACTTCCCATGTAAGACACTTTATCAAGGGATTATACTGTGCTGTGAGAGCCACACTCACCATTACAGCCCTGGCACGAGCCTCACACGCTGGTGTTGGCTGAAAAATAGGAGTTGCTCAAAGTATGAAGAGGGGGGGAAATGCAATTTAAAACCATAGGTATCAGCATTACAGCCCTGCTGGAAAAGAGCCTGTAATCACTGGTGTTGCAACCCAGTGAGGTCACTGCGTCAAACACTCCGAACGATTAGCTACATGCATTTGCCTATTTTATGGGGTTGACCACTAATGTGGTTGGCTAAAAGCTGGAAGTATATTGGGCTTTTCTTGCTAGGGATGGGTCTGCTGATATTTAAGAGGCTTGGAGCTCAGGGCTGGTTTGTTAATCCAGGGCTGCACCTTCTTTTGTGAGGTTTCTGACTCCTGGTGTTGGAGACTTTTATTTGATCCCATCAACCCCAGCAGAATAAGGAGGGTGTTCTTAATTCAGACTGGGCAACTGAGGCAATTAGCCTGGCTTAAAATGATAGATGAGCTAAGCTTGGTACTGATTGGGATCAGACAGCTTGGGATGAACCTCAGTGTGGGATGGTGGATCTTCCAAACTCTATGAGCCACATGTGATGCACATCGGAAAGTCCAGGGTGGTGGTGCAGCAGGACTACCTCAGAGGGTGATGGTGGCTCCTCTGGAGCTGGCCTGAGCAGGGAAACCACATCCCAGAGTAACACAGCCCACTGATCCTGGGCTCCAAGCCCCCACAGAGCACAGCCCTGCTGCTCACCAACCACTTGCCAAAAACCATAAGCAAAACACTGGAGAGCCACAGGTGATCCAGGAGCTGCTGCGGAGCCAGTCCTGCCCTAACACCTTGAACTTAAGCTCCTCACCCAAGATAATACCCAAACTTCAGCTGCTCACCTGAACCCAAACTCCAACTCCCTTGCCATAAAAACTGATTTAACCCGACTGAGGTTAACCAGCCTGGGTGAAACATGCACCTTCTTTGTGTAGGACTTACCCTCTGGGAGCTCTTCATTTCTGTGCTTGACCTCTAAGCAGCTCTGTGAGACTGTGGGAATCTGCATATCACGGGATATATTTGCTTCTTAAATGTATTTATTCAGCAGGACCCTGAGCCTCAGTGACTGCACGTTGCTCTCAGCATTAAAATAAGGGCAAGCACAGAAATTTGAAGAATCCCTCCAGGTCCTCACCAAAATCTCTCCTCTCTAAACAAAATAGCGTCTCCAGGATGAAGTGGAAACCCTCTCTCAGCTCTGCTTTGCTCAGCTGTGCTCTCAGTTCCTGAACTCTCTGTAGGTGTCCAGCAATCCCCAAAATTAGCACCAAACTTGGCGGTGATGCCCGTAGCACTGGTGCTTGCCCAGGAGACCAGACGTGCAAGACTAAAAGGAAAACATGCCAAGAAACATTGCAGAAAAATTGCACATATTCAAGAAAGCCAAGAGGGTGGTGGGACCTGGGAGTGATTTATGGGCAGGAGATGACATTTCTTACCAGCATTGTCATTGGGTACGATTGGGCAGTGCATGGGTGACCCAACCTCCACAGCTCCAATAATCTGGCTCTCTTCCACACCAGGAGGTCCAGCAGAGACATGGCTGAACTTCTGAAGAGTAATTCTCAGCTCAAGAGCAACAGTGTGGCACCCAGGAATAAGCCAGGAACCAAACCTGATTTCCTAAAGCCCACTGACAGCTTTCCACCCTCCCCAGCTTATGTCCATTGTCAGGCTCCATATCCCATCCCCAGCTGCTTAATCCATTCCTTCCCGCCCCACTGCCCCTGCAATGACACCCCACTGAGGAGACCCACCTACCAGGAAATCCTCCTTTAACGCCCTCCAAAGGAGCAGCCAGGTTTATCTCTGCCTTTGCTCTGGAAAACTGAACGAGGACTCATCCTAATCCCCTTTTAGGATCTCGGGATGCTCCCACATTAGCATATCCAACAGCTCCTACGTGTGCACCGGGAGGCTGCTGCTCCATGGGGGTAAATCACGTACCAGCACATACTTCACGTACCCCACCATCTCCCTCTGAAGGCACCAATCAATGAGCCTTTGCAACCACCCCATAAAAATTCCTGCAGTGAAGACTTGGCTTAAATGGGCTTGGAGATCTTCCTGCAGAATGAGTCTCATGACTCACCCTTCTGTTGGAGAGTTTGGGGACTGCTCCTTCCACGTGATGCATTTTCGTTGGCCTTGAGTTTTGGCTTCCTTGTCGTGGGCAGGAAACAGGCACCCAGTCTGAGCAAAATGTTGGGATTTTGTAGAATCATAGAAGCCTAGAATGGTTTAGATTGGAAGGGGCCTTAAAGATCACCTAGTTCCAGCCCTCCTGCCGTGGGCAGGGTCACCTTCCACTAGCCCAGGTGGCTCCAAGCCCCATCCAGCCTGGCCTTGGACACTCCCAGGGATCGAGGGGCAGCCACAGCTTCTCTGCCCAACCTGGGCCAGGGCCTGCCCACCCTCACAGGGAACAATTTCATCCATTTAGCTGTAGAATTCATGATCTATAGATATTATGGCCGTGAGATTGTAGGGTCAACTACAGGTGATGGAGCATTCGCAGGATAAGCAGTAATCTCTTTAAGCTGAGGGAGAGCAGGTTTAGATTGGATATTAGAAAGAAATTCTTTACTATAAGAGTGGGAGGCCTTGGCACAGATTGCCCAGAGAGGTTGTGGGAGCCCCATCCCTGGAAGTGTCCAAGGCCAGGTTGGACGGGGCTTGGAGCAACCTGGGCTAGTGGAAGGTGTCCCTGCCCATGGCAGGAGGTTGGAACTGGATGATCTTCAAGTTCCCTTCCCACCCAAGCCATTCAGTGATTCTGTGATTCTGTGAAATACTAATATATCCACTAAGCTCCTGAATGACGTTGCTCAGTAAAGAGACTTGTTGGGCCATGCAACATGCAAGCCCAAGAGTTTTTACTCCTCCCAGCAAACCTGGGAGAAGCATCTATTTGGAGGGATGCATTTTCCGGCCCGTAACCATCAGAAACTTTGTTGTGCCAGCACAAATCCCAATTTCAGCCCTGCAAGCCTTTTGCTGGCAAGTCTGGAACTGCACTGAAGACGTGAGCCATTTGCATGATTAAAGGTTGCAGGACCAAACTGATTAGAAAGATTCAGCAGGTTCTCCAATCAGAGCATTAGCACAGATCCACTAGGCAAGGAGCTGGCTCTGGGCATGGAGTTGGCTTCTCCTCAAAATAACTTCCACTGGTTTCCACCGAGAGCTGGAAGTTCTCAGCTTCTCTCAGGATTGATCTCTGCACCTGCAGAGCGAATTCCTCTAAATATTGTTGTGGTTTTAGTGGCTTTTTCTTCATAATATCAAAACCCAATGCTTTGATTAGAAATGGGCAGAGCAGGGGGGAATCTGACAGTGTTTTCTGGCATTTAGTCCCTAATTGAAATATTCCCTTCGGGCATTTGAAAAAAAAAAAAAATAAAAAAAAATTAAATTGGCCCAGATATTTTTTTTATGAATAACGCTTTAATTAAATTTTTACATATTAAATGTACATCAATCGGAATAGTCACACAAATAGCACGAGTGTTAGTCATGCAGAAGCAAAGGGATGATTCAGTGGAAGGCTGCGTGTGTTACAACAGCCTCTCCCTCTGAGGGCACATGTGAGGCGCTGAGAGGCAGAGGGAAATTAGCATGAGAGATGGGAGCGAGTGTGAGGAGGGAACACATTAAAAAAAAGGCCGGGAGAAAGGCGAGGTTCCCAGTGGAATTGGGAGGTAAGGACTCCCTTGCTTACGCAGGCACAAGTCGTGGAGCCGGGGGGACCTGAGCTGCGTTCCCTGCTCTGCCTCCCATCTGTTACACAACAGCACTGCTTCCCTCCCCTCTTCCCTGCACTTCCACCCCCTCCTCGGCTTGGCCCGCGTGGGTTTGCCACGTTCTCCCCCGCGTCCACCTGGACCACAGCCTGTGCTGGAATTTGGGAAGGGCGGTCTAACGGAGAGGGCAGGGAAGCACGAGGATGGATATGGTGAGAACCCCAACCTTGTAGGTTTTGGAGAACAGGTTAGACAAACATCTGTCAGGGAGAGTTTAGGCAGAGTGGATGCTGCCTTTGGGCACAGGGGTGCGAGGTCCAAAGCTGGTATGGATGATTTTAAGTGCTTCTGGAGCAGGGGCTGAGCCTGCCAGTGCATCTAGAGATCATGCAAAACAACACAGAGTGAGGGGTCTCATTAAAAATGTGAGGCTTTTCGTAGGAAAATAAATATTTCAATACCTCTAATTACACTGGCTTAACTTTTCTGCCACTCCCACTGAATCAGATAGAAGTTACTCTGATTTACACCATGCCAAGAGGAGGATCAGGCCCCGTGTTGTTCTGCTGCTGGCCAAAATATATATTTTTACTTTCCTCGATTTATTCGCTAACTGATTTGCATAGACATTTCCAAAGGGTTCTTGGTTTCTTTTTCTCAATTATTTTTTTACACTTCACATGTCATCTATCCCCCACTCATTACACAGGCCAGCAGCAGTGTTGCCACCAAGGGAGCTCACATTTAACAGCAAGAGAGGAATCTTTGGCAATTCCCAATCCCAAGAGGCTGCAGGATGCGGAGCTTTGATTTTGTTGCTGTAAGACAGGCAGGGATGAAAGCACTGTGCACTGGCAGGAAACCCTTAAGGTTCTGGGTTCCTCCAGCACTTGGGCAAATGCCTTTCACTCCCACTAAAGTCACCAAGGACAGTGAAAGAGGAACAGGTCATCACCCTTCCTCCCCTCCAAGTTAATATTCTGGATAAGGAGCCAGGAGTTGTTCCCACCAGCTCTGGAGAGCACACACCCATAGCCCTGGGCTGTGGATGCTCTTTAAGAAGCTGTAGCAGAACATCAGATGCAAAATCAGGAGTAACATCATGTCCAGTCCTCAAATACGAAGGCAGGGCTGGTACAAAAGCAAACAGGTGGATTAATGGCAGCAAGAATAAGAAGTATGAGCTGGAATTGCAAGTTTTCTTGCAACCAGGTTGGCAAAGCTCTGGAAAAGCCTCACAATGTGAAAGAGAAGCAGCAAATACACTGTAATGACATATAGCCCGAGGAAGGGAATCTTCATCAAAGGAACTGTTATCATTTGGCTTAAAGTGGGTGAACCCAGAGACAGACATGGAAGCTGGATGAAAACCCACAGCACCTGCCTCCTCTTCCCGCTCACTCAGGGCCCCTGTCTCTTCAGAGAGACTCCAATTCCTACCTGGAGGTTATCCACCTTCTGTGTTGCCATTGCCTGGGAGGGCAAAGCCCATGTGCAGTTCAGGCTGGAAGAGATCTTCTCCATAGGAGGGAGCATCTCTGCACAATTCCAGCTGGGAGAGAAAACAGCTTCTCTCTGATCAGGGAGGTGGGAGTTACCTGAGCTGAAGAAACCTGGGCAGAACAAGGTAATGGTAAGATTTATGGAATTGGCTCATCTTGTGAATCCAAACGATGACAAAGCTGTCTGGAGCTGCTTGGTATCCTCTGCTTCTACAGCAGGTTATTTGATTTTGGGGGTTTCTTTTGAGGTCAAGTTGGTATCTCATGCTGCCCCAACTGTGCTGCAGTTGTGGTTATGGGGGGGATTGTAGCAGCAGCAGAACTGACTCTTCACAACATCCATCCACAGTCTTGAAGTTGTTTGGGGGTCACTGGTTCAAATATCTCCGTGGCTCAGTGAGGAACAGAAAACATTTCTGGGAGCTTCTCGGTGGGCATCAAAACCCCAGACCATTCTCCTAACCCAGGCTGGATGTTCCACTTGAAGCTCAATCTGTGAGCTCCTCATCCCCGCAGTAAGAGGATGTGGCACTTGTCCACACCTCAAGATGAGAACTCATGTCCCCCACCTCACCAGGTGGGCATGTGGGTGGACAGTTGTCTGTGACAAATAGCTATTTTATTATTGATATTACTATTATGTAACCCCTGTCTATCATTTGACAGTGAGGCCAATGGAAAACTTCCACTGATCTCATTTCTGGGGCCTTATATTCACCAAGAACTCAAGCTCCTGGTCTTCTTCTGGGTATGTCAGACTGCCAGGTGGTATCTCAGCCAAATATTCAGCTTGTGTGTTTCTGCTCAGCTTCTGAAATCAAACCAATGATATTTCCAGCCCAGCAGGATGACAGGCACTCTTTGTGGTGGCTGAAAGGAACCATAAGTAGGACATACTTTCAGTAGAGCGTGAGGTCTACTTTGAAAGCACTGGGGTAGAGATCCTTTCCTTCACTTTTTAAGCACCAGGACCCATTTCTTCCCATCTGGGACCAACACCAGGCTGATCATCAGTTCACAAACTTATTTTAGCCATACTGTCAATGCACAATGGTGTATGGAGGAAAATATTTCCTTTTTTTTTCACTTTTCCTGTTGTGATCATTCTGGTTGTATCTTCATAGGGTTGAAAGATTTAAGAATCAACTGTTGGTCATAATACCAGAAGGAGGAATGGACAAGGGGGAATGACTTTAAACTGACAGAGGGAAGGTTTAGATGAGATACTGCGGAGAAATTCTTCCCTGTGAGGGTGGGCAGGGCCTGGCACAGGTTGCCCAGAGAAGCTGCGGCTGCCCCATCCCTGGAAGTGTCCAAGGGTAGGTTGGATGGAGTTTGTTCTAGTAGAAGGTGTTAGTGCCCGTGGCAGAGGGGTTGAAGCCAGATCTTTAAGGTCCCTTCCAACCCAAAACACCCTATTATTCTATGGTAAGTGCTCCTGCCAAGGCTTGACCACGAAAGGTCTATGCTGTGGGTGTGCACCCCCTTGGCCAGCAGATGTGTTTAGGGAAGGTGTAGTTATTGCCTTCCAAAAAGGGTGCTGTAGTTCAGTTCTTGGGCTTACTTTTCTGGCTTTGTTAGTTTGCCCACCCCCAGAAGATGAGCTCCTTGAGAAGTGTCCTCACATGCCCTCCCTCCATGAGGGACAAGTTCACAACTCAAGACAACTTCAGACAAGTGTTCAATATATTTAGCTCCCTTTTCCACTTGAAAAATTGTACAAGAGCTCCAACTGTAATCAGAATATCTGTCATCCAGAGCTTATCTGCTGACTTGTAATTGCTTGTAAATCAACCAGGCTGTGTCCGGGGCTTTTCAGTTTCCTTATCCCTCTGTGTCTAAATAGACCCGCAATCCCCCAGCAATGTCCTCAAGAGTTTGGGATTAGAAAGTGGGAAGAAAACGATCTCTCTCCATCTCACAGGTGGGTAATTGGGGCAGAGACAGGGCAGAGGAGCTGTGGGAGAGTCGTGTTTTGTAGGACTGAGCCCCTTCTCCCTCAGGAACCACAGATCCAGCCCCCGAGCCATGCTTCCTCTCACGAGCTATTTATAAAAAGTAGCTTTTATGCTTTGGGAGCTGCACAAAATTCTTCTGCTTCCCCAGCTGGGTGAAACTGAAACCCACACTAAAAAAGAAAAGATAAATTGCCCAAGCCTGCTGCAGGGAGGTGAGCAGCTCCTCCAGCACCCAAACCCCCTCCCTTGCCCAGAGTGAGCCTGTAAAGCAAAAACTTCTGCAAGCCGAAAAATTGCTTAATTGCCTCAAATTCATTCCATGGTTTTATTAAGATATTTTCCCAGCTCCATTATGGTTAATTATTTGTATTACAGTAGACTCTGAGGCCCCAAGCAGAGATCAGGGCCCCATTGTGCTAAATAGTGTACAAGCACATAATAACAAAATCATTCCTTGCCCCAGATAGTTTGCAATTATGTGGAGAGCTGCAGTGGAAACACACCACAGCTCCTGTGAACACCTTTTAGGAGAGGTTAACGTGGATTTTTGAAAGCCAAAGGGGTCCCTTACGGGAGTGGAGCTGCTCCCTGCAGCCCCACTCCACTTGCTGAGCTCCAGTGGGAAAAAATCGAGGGAGAATATCAAGGTACAGCCAGGAGGGGAACATCCCACCTGGCTCGAGGCTTCGTGATGGGAAGTGGGGGAATAAAGAAGAGGAAGGAAAGGTGGGGAAACTGAACAGGTTCCTGTGCTGCTTTCCCTTCCACCTTTGGTTTGTGCTTGGAAACTCGGCTGCAGGAGATTCATGAGGGAGCTTGTTTCCCTGGGGACTTCCAGCCTCATCCTGCAGAGCCAAAGCTTTCCTCTGTTTAGGTAGATGTCAAGATGAGCACCAGCCTTGCAGAGCCCCTGCTTCCTTCCATCCCGAGCGAGGAAGTGGAGCAAAAATGCAGAAGGGGAACCCTAGACTTCTCCTTCTCCCTCCTCCCACCCCACTCCACTGCCAAGTCTCTGCGGCTGCATCTCACCCGTGCGTGGGAGATCTTGCTTGTTCAGGGGTCAGCACTGGGGGAGCTTTTCCACACCTGCAAGTGAGTGGGGAGAGTTTTGAGACCTCAAAGCCTTGCTGGATGTGATGCTCGGGGCAGGTTCTGGATGAACTGATTCCAGCAGGGGTGTTATTTGTACCGTGGGTGCTGCCGAGCTCTGGGTGACCCTCGGGGATGCTCAGGAGGTGCCTTGCACATCTCCCCATTGCCCACCTCTGCCTTGTGCTTTCCCTGCATCACATCCCAGGGCTGAGAGGATGTGAAAGGCAGCAAACTGTAGCCCGAAACCAGGGGAAAAATCCAATTGTTTCCAAACACTAAGCTCAGGACTCAAGCGGAGCAGGAACCTCTGGAGACAACGCCGTGTCTGTGTGTGTGTGTGTGTGTCTGTGTGTCTGTGTGTAAAATGGCCTCGCAGAACCCCCCAGCTTTAGCAGGGCTTTGAAAAAGATCTGGGTGGTGATTCAAAATCCAGGTTATGACCTGTGACCTTTGGATGAGAAATTGTTGCCATTTAGGATGTGTTAGGAGGTCCATCCTTTTCATCAAATGCGTGTTTCTTCTTGCTGCGGGAGGCAATCACACCGGTATATCATTAACTCGCAGAAAAGGAGGCTGTAAAAGAAGTTGATGGGGGACCTTAGCCCACACCCTGCTGGGGTCTGCTCAGAGCACAATATCCCAGCGACCATGAGATTAAGCTAAAGAGAAAAGTGAAAATGCTTTTCACGATTCACACGCCCTTTAGATTGTTTTATTAAACCATTTGAATAGGGATTTCCCTTTCGGCCGACAACGGGGCCCGGCCAATGCATAGTTCTAGGTTGCTATGACTTAGTTGGTGCTGGCTAATCACAAGTGAGGGCAAATTTCATATAAAATATCTCGGGCCATTGTCAACCTAATGCAGCGTGACAGTGGCAGCACAAAGGGGGATTCATTCACCCCAGCAGGTAATAAGGACGATTTGCCATACCAACCAGGCAGTCTCGAGGGGGGCTGTCAAATACGATCAGAGCAGCGAAATGGAGCCTCACATTCCATTCTCAGGTGGGCGAAGGCGATCCTTTTGTTTGACCATGTTGCTTCTGATAACAGAATACAATTATATTCTCTTTTCTTTTTTTTTTTTCTTTTTTTTGGCTTCCCTGTATCCTACTAACTGTTGGGGCTGTTTTGCACAGCACTCTTTGGGGCTCGCCTTCTTTTTCTTGCCTTTTTTTGTTGTTTTTTTTCCCGAGGCCAGAAGGAACCCCAGCGATCCTTTAACCTGGAACGCGCCCCGGGAGAATTTCACCCCGCTCCTTCCCTGCTCCTTTTCCGCCTTCCCCTTTCATTAGGGACTCTGTCCTGCCACAATGAGCGCCCTGTATCTCTGCTAATAACCCCCAATTGGCACGCAGCTTCCTTTTGTCTGCAGCCTCCCAGGGACAGCGGCTGTTGGGGAGACGAGGGGTCGGGGTAATTTGGGGCGGTTCGAAGAGGACCCTGCCCGGTGGAGGACGATGAAATATTCAGGAGAAGGCATTTATGGGATGGCAGGAGCATGGAGGGGGGGATCAGATGCCACCGAGCGTTTCACACATGACCAAGCCAACAGCAAGACAGATAAAACGTGCTTGCATTAAGCAGGGTAGGTAGGGAGACACACATGGTAATGATGAGATCAACAGAGAGATAGGGTGATGGAGAGGGAGATTGGGAGGGTTTGCTTTGCAGGCATCAGACCTGGGTTACTGATACCAGACTGTCTGCTGATTTGCCTATCTTGGGGGTCTGGTTACCTGTGATCACCTGGGGTTGTTTTGACAGTAGGTAATTAGGGAAAGCATTCCAGCCCTCAACCCACCCTCGGCTCAGGCTCACACAAGGGCTCAGACCTGCTCCCAGCACCATGCACGGGACTTCCAGGCTGCTCTGGTGTCTGGCAACCTGGCTCTACCTGTTTCAGGTAGGGCCTGAAAGGTTTGGAAGTGTGAGAAAGGGTTGGAAGTGCAAGAAAGGTTTGGAAATACGAGCATCACACTGGAGGTTGCAGCCCTGTTGTGCTGAGTGCAGCAATAGCCACAGTGCAGCCACAACCGTGAGCAACCAACAGAAAGAATGCAAAAAGCAAAAAAAAAAGAATAAGAAAACCCTCCCATAATTCAGATGTTTTAGGGAAACTTGGCCTTCAGGATTTTACAAGCTGTGTTAATCCAACCTCCTTCAATCCAACTTTCCCTCTTATCTGTATCGCCTTCATGTTCCCTGGCAGGAATTGCCCATTTAATAATTTCCCTCCAATGAGCTGAATCACAGCTAATCTGATCAAATGTCTTTTTAGGGCCTTTCATCTTCCCAGGGATGTGTTGACACTAGCACAGCTGGTTCAGAGGAAACAAGAACTCAATCAGAACCCTGTTCAAAACACAGATGGGACCCAAACCTAACCTTTGCTTTAAGATATGCAAAAGTGTGGTTAACTCCTTGTTATTATGCATTTGCATACGTCTTTGCATTTAGGGGCCTGATTTTTACATGGATAAAAAAGTCAAACAGCCCCTGGAGCTGGGTTTTGATGAGAAACTGTGCAGAATCAGCTGGGCACGGAACTGGCATGGCTCCCTGAAGAAGGGGACAGGCTGTGGTGCTTGGCATGGATCCATGGGGCAGCTCCTGGTTGGCACCCTGGTGGTGTGGGTGCTGCATTTCTCCCAGAGTTTCATCTGCTCTTGGAGCTACCCTCATCCCATTTTGGGGCTAGACCTGAAAGCCCTGATTACCTACAGCCCCCAAGGACTGCTGTTCTTGCAAAGTGGGCTTCCCTAGATTTGGAGATAAACCCACTTGGGAATGCTGCTGAAGACTGGGGGACGTGAGGTGAGTCCACACACCAGGCAATGGCAGCAGGTGCTTGGGTTTCTTGGTGGTGGGCTCCAGATCATTTTGGTCTGTCTGTAAATCTACACAGAGAATGTAGTTGTGGACTCCCCATCCCTGGAAGTGTCCAAAGCCAGGCTGGACAGGGCTTGGAGCAATCTGGGATAGTGGCAGGTGTCCCTGCTCATGGCAGATGGTTGGAGAGAGATAATCTTAAGGTCCCTTCCAACCCAAACCATTCTGTGATTCTGTGATTGCAGTCTTACAAAAAGATCTATGAGGAAAGGACTTGGTGAACCTTCTGCATCCAAGAGATCTCAGGCAGTCATTTAAGCTCTGCTCCTGTCCACAGGTTCCCATGCAATCAGGCTCTTCTGGACCAGACTGATGGGATTTATATAGCTCTGGAGATGTCTTTGTGCAATTCACAGCTGCTCTGGAATGTCCTGGAGCTACTGCTGAGGTCTATAATGACTCTAAGCCCAAATGAGGTGCTGATTAGAAAGTCTTCATGTGATAGAATAGTTTGGGTTTGAATGAACAGGTCATTTCATCCAACTTCCCTCCAGTGTGGTGATGGTCACTCAGCACCTGCACAGCATGAGCATCACTCCTAGGCAAATAAGGCATCAGAGAGTACTGGGGGAGGAGAAAAGTTGTCCTTTTTCCCCCTCTCCTCTGTAATGCTGGAGGCTGAAAGGATGCCCAAAGCTCAGGCTAGAGAGTGCAAGTTGAGCTTTCTGTCCACTTCTTTGAAAATGGGGAAACTAAGGCAGAGTTCTGGGTCCAGAGAAGGACCTTGTGCAGCATAGGTATCCCACTGGGAGAGGCAGCTCCAAGGCTCAGATCTTCCCAAAGCCTCTGGTGTCTTCTCAGAGTAACCACAGGGACTTCCTGACTGATGCTGCTGTGGTCAAGCAGAAAATCAGGGTCAGGGCACTTGGCTGCTTGGTGGTTTAGTAGGCTTGGGAGTGACACAAAGGACAGAAACAAAACCTTTAAAAAAGCTCAGAGCCTCTTCCTAAAGATCTGATTTGGAAAGTATTTTTCCAATATAACAGGGATCAACACAGCACATGCTGTAGAATTTGGGAAATGTGCTCTGTGGAATGAATCTCCCTCCCACCAGGAAGCCTGACTTGTCCCCTCCTTTTGTAATCCTTGTGTTGGGCACATCCAAAGCTCCTCTCCACCTTTCCTAATGGGTGGAAGGTGTATTTGTGAAAGCAGACAGCAAGTGTGGTACAAGTGCCCCCTTTTAAGGAGTTAAGGGGGTAACTGAGGAGGTGTCAGGTCAGGAGGTGCTGCTGCAGGAGACCAACAGGTTGTGATGTGAGGATGGGTCAGGGGAAACACAAACACTGGAAACAGGGGCCTCTCCAGAGAGAAGCAGAGGGAAGCTTGAGGCTGAGCCAGACAGCTTATGTAAAACCTTTCAGTTGGTTTATCTGATACGGGATCCTCTATTGCTACAATCCAGAGGAATGTGGGGAAACTGAAGCTCTGCTGCCGCCGAGGCTGCGAGAGCCAATATTTTGTTTCCAACGTTCCCAGTATTTTCCCCACGAGCAATGTCAGGCTCACCGGAGCTGTGACATCTCTGTGATCCTCCTCCTCCTCCTCCTCCTCCTCCTCCTCCACGATGGGAACAACACTTGTTCCCCTCCAGCACTTGGGCACTGTCTCTGCAGTGTGGATGGATCTGTCAGCCGGCGTGTGCCAAGGATTTCCCTGTTCTCTGCCTTCCCCTGGTGCTGTGCCAATATTTAATAGTTCTGATTGGCAAACCATTTCCTTCTTTGTGATCATTTAAACAAAAAAAAAGGCATTTTAACTTTTTTTTTCCCCCCATCTTCACTCCTTTCCCAGGTGAGAAATATGTCCTATGCAGATGTGAACCTTCAATTCTCAGAACCACAGAATGGTTTGGGTTGGAAAAGACCTTTAAAGTTCATCTAGTCCACCCCCCCTCAATGAGCAGGGACATCTTCCACTAGACCAAGTTGCTCAAAGCCCCATCCAGCCTCATCTTGAATGTTCCCAGGGATGGGACATTCACCATCCCTTTGGACAACCTGTCCCAGTGTTTCACCATGCTCCTCATAAAAGATTTCTTCCTTATATCAAGTTTGAATCCACATTTAAAACCATTACCCCTTATCCTATCTCAACAGGCCCTACTAACAAGTCTGTCCCCTTCTTTCTTCTAAGCCCCCAAAGAGCACCTTAAGGTGGGGGGCATCATCCCCATATCCTGAACCCTCAGTTTTTGGCTTTGAGGGATCTGCTGGTCATCAAGCTTAGCAGAGACCAGCTGGGCTGAGGGACTGGAGAATCCTCTGCTGTTATCTGGGACAAGTAAGGCTGCACTGCTCAGTTCATAGAAGCCCTGAGTGTTTCCTGCCAATGCTTCTCCAAATCCTGGGAGCTCTGAGTCACCAGTCCCACTGGATTTCACTCCTGCTGTTCAGAAAGCAGCTGTCAGAGGCTAAAAAAACCTTCTTCTCCCAGGGGTCACCATCTACTTAACAACTGATGAGGCACATTTGGTATTAATCGTGTCTGGTACTCTCCTTTTTCATCCAAAGGGGTGCAACTCAACCTTTCATTCAAGGCCTTCTGGCTTATCTTGCACCGTGGAAGTGTTCGTGGGTGACCCTCCCCACAAAGGAATGGCACTGCTCTCTTCTCACACGTAGGGAAGGTGTCTCCCTTGATGGATTCAAGGAGGAAACCACCAGTGTGCTGAGAGCAGCTGGGTTGTCCTCCTCATGCTACACCCAAAACCAAAATTCACCTCACCTGAGCCAAAGACTGGGCTCCCAAAACTCTCAAAGTTCACTTCACAAATTCCTCCCCACCTTTCCCCACTGGACAATCCCTTCCTTCCCTGCAATCCTCATGATGTCCAACCTGCAACAAAGACCCCAACCACATTAATCAGGGGAAACTGAGCTGTTAGGACAGGCCCAACATTTGTGCTGGCTCCAAATACCAGAAGCACCAGTCTCTCCCCACTTTTATTTCCAGTTTCTTGGGGTTTGCTTACTTTATTTGGTTGGGTTTTTTAATCCAGAGTCAACGTAGTGTCAACTGCTGTGCAAATCCAAACTGACAGCTGTGAGTTTATATCCCCTCGAGCCAAGGAGGGAATTGAAACCCTTTCTCACACTCCCGAGGTACGTGCCCTACCAGACAAGGGTTGGAAAGATTTGACAACCTCCACCCTTCTAAGATGGGTGTCTGAAGCAGCTGATGCAACAGGTACCTTTCTGGTGTCCTTTAGCTTTGTAAAATAAAGCTCAGAGAAACGAGCATGAGTCCTCCCCTCAGTCCTGCTAAATAGATGTACTGTTTCCTCCATTTTATTCCATTTTTTGCCTCTCCCAAGAAGACTGTGGTGTCAGAAATTCAGGGTTTACAGCCACACCGTTGCAGTGTCTCTCCTGGTGTGGAACAGGGAACAGGATCCTGCGTCCAAGAGTAGACTTGCTAATGATGGCTGCGAGGAGTGGCTGAGGTGTGGGAGTTCTTTCCTTCATTGTCTGGGACAATTTTATTCTTTTCCATGTTGTTTATACATTATCCAGCCCAAAAAAGGCATTCAATCAGTGCTTCACTCCAAAGTCTATATTTCAAAAGGGATGGTGAGAAGGTGCTGGACAATAAAGAGTTGTTGGCATGGAAGGTTGGTCTCCACAGAGCAGAGTCAGTAGGTGTCCTGCAAAGATTAATGTTCCCTTTGCAAAGGAGCTCCCACACCTTCAGCAGAACCACCTAGAGAAGTGGCATGATGAGTAGGAGACCCTTAGAGCAGGATCCAGCTGTGCTGTTTGCCTGGCTGTTCTGCTGCTGCTGAGCTCTGCTTCCTTCTGTGCAAGATGAACCACCTCAACAGAGACTCCTTTCTTTCCTTCCCTTCCTTTCCTTCCTTTCCTTCTTTTCCATCTTTCCTTTCCTTCCTTCTGTTGCCACTGTGCAGGGAGGAAGGAAAGATCTATGGGGACAACAGAGCTCAGTGTTCTGGTATAGGTGTGGTGAAAAGGGACTTTCAAGCTTTTTAAGAGCAAAATAAACAATTATATTCATCCTCCCATGTCACCACAGTCCTTCTTGCCACTTATGTGGGATATCTACCTGACCTGGGGTTAATCATTTAGTCATTCAGAGAAGGATTCGGGGAAAATAAGTCACTGTCTGGCCAGAAGAACACATGAGAGCTGGTTTCATATATTAGACAGCTGTGATATTTATACACTTACTCATTTGCCTTCCTCACCCACAACCTGATGACCCAACACCTTCTGCCTACAGTTGTGAAGACATCACTGAACTCAGCATTGCAGGCACCTGAGGAGATAAGCAGGATTGTCCTCGGGTGTACAGATAAGGAAGCAGAAGCACAGATTGACTAAAGGATTTGCCTAAAGCCACATAAAACAGCCCTGGGACAGCAGGAAAGCAAATCTTAGGTCACCTCATCCTCAGGCCTCCCAGTTATCCTATTGAGACCACTCAGCTGTGGTGTTTCTGCACCTGGAGATGTTTCTGCTGCTGAGACATGATGGTCAGGGATGTTCAGCACAGGATTTTCAGGGGACATTCAGGATCTCAGATTCACAGACTGGGCTCCTTAGGACACAATTCCCAGTAGTGACCAGTGACTTGGAGACCTCTGCATTAGAGGGCAACTACAAAGCATCCCTAAAGGCCCCTTTTCCCTGATAGTCAATCCCTCCAAAAGGGTCCAGAACAGGGTACCTGGAAACACCCATCATCCATCTCCAGGCCCTGCAGGGAAACTCAGGAGCAGGCAGGGACTAAACAAGCAGAAGCCAGAGCTTCGGTGACCTTGTGCAAGTGGTTAAAATGCTCTTAAAGTCAACATCCCCATGAGATATTAACCGTCTCTTCCCAGAAGCTCCCTTCTTGTCCTGCATTGTCTCCTGCTACCAGAACCACCCAGAGAGGAATGAGGCGACCTGACAAATATAAGGGCACTTTCCTGTTATCTCTGCTGAATCTCTCGCATTTTTATATGGCACCTTAATAACCCCTCATTTCCATTACAAGTGCATGCTTTCCTTCGGCTTATCTCCATCTCTCCCCACTCCTTCTCCATTCCTGCAGCCTCACAGCCCCGGGCTACAACCTGGGCAAGCTCCTGAGAGCTGGGCAGGGTCAGCTGTGCCTGGACAGTGCCACAGCCCAGGAGGTGGCAGGACGTGATTCAGGCGGTGGCACCGCTCCATCTGCGTCAGTGATGAACTCCGTGCCTTAAGTTGAGGGGCAAGGAGGCGCAAAAGCCGGTGCCCTAATTCCGTGCAGTCATTAAGAGATCCGGGCTTGCGACTTTCTCAAGAGACAAACTCTCCTCACCTCGGTGCCCCCGGGGCCAGATCTCGGCTCCTTTGCCCTGCCTGCCTGCATTCCCCAGGTAGTTACGATCAGATACAACCTCTTTGCTTCCTGTTGTGTGCTGTTCAAGTGGTGGCTGCGCTCCACCCCACGGGTGGCTGCATTTCAAAAGCAGGGGAGTGATTACATCCTACACGGGCTGTAAAAGGCACCGGGCTCTTTTTGGGAAGAGAAGAGCTCGGTATAATTGGTGCTCCTTGAGGGAAATCCTATGGATACCCTCCTGGAACTGCAGGCTGAAACCAGTGGGGAGTTTAGGTAATGGACCAAACCCTGAGATTTAGGGTTTGGTATCTGCAGCCAAAACCGTGTTCCTGGAACTGCTTGTTCAGCTGTGACCAGGTCCTGGCAAACGCAGAAATTCTTCAGGCTGTGTTGCCTGAAGCTCCCTGGGGTTTGGTGAGCTCTGCACCTGTGCAGAATCATGGAATCACAGGGTCCTTAAGGTTGGAAAAGACCACTAAGGTCATCAAGTGTAAACATTAATCCAGCACTGCTACATCTACCAGTAAACCATGTCCCCAGGTGGCACATCAACATGTCCTTTAAATCCTTCCAGGGGTGGTGGCTCCACCCTGTTCCAATCCCTGACCACCCCTCCAGTGAAGGTTTTTCCTAATATCCAACCTAAACCTCCTCTGGTACAACTGGAAGCTGTTTCCTTTCATCTTGTCTCTTGATACCTGGGAGGAGACCAACTCCCACCTGGATCCAACCTCCTTTCAGGTAATTGTAGAGAGCAATAAGGTCTCCCCTGAGCCTTCTTTTCTCCTGGCTAATCATCCCCAGCTCCCTCAGCCACTCCTCATAAGACTTGTGCTCCAGAACCTTCCCCAACTTACTTGTCCTTCTCTGGACATGCTCCAGTCCCTCAGTGTTTGTGCTGAGCTAATTCAGCTCCTTCTGAATCCAAAATCAGATCCATGACCTACAAACTCCTAAGGCAAAGCCACCCCTCCCATACCCATGCAGGAGAAGGTTTTCTGCACAAACACTATGGCTGTAGACACTTCCTTTTCAAGGCACAGAGGGTCTCCATGGCATTTGCAAACATCAGTTCAGCACCTACAGCAGCTTCCTAATAAGCCAAATACCTGGATCAGGTCTCTCCTGAGCAGAGGAAAGGGTGATTCCCAAGAAATGAGAGGTAACCTACCCAAGCAATGTGTTTTAAAGCACTAGAGATGTTAGGTAGAAGCACAACATCCTTGTCTCCTAACTGGAGATACCTGGATTTGGCAGATGGACCACTTGGTGGATAAGGAATTGGCTGGATGGTTACACTCAAAGAGATTCAGTCAACAGCTTGATGTCCACGTGGAGACCAGTGGCTGGTGGTGTTTCTCAGGGGTTGGCTTTGGGACTGGCACTGTTTGTTGCTGACAAAGGACAGTGGGAGGAGGTGGAAGGTGTGTCAGCCCTTCTCTGGTCAGGCCCTATGGATGCCCTTCCAGAGTGTAATGGCATTTAAACCACCAGCTTATCTGACTGGCTTCTGTGAGAAGCCTTTGCTTTTCAAAGATCCAAAGGCTGGTCATCACTGTCCCTGGAGTGACCATATGAAGCTCTTCACCCCCAAAATTTGGGTTCTGGATCCCACCTCCACTTAGGCAAGTGCAAGATGTGAAGTCTCAAGTCCTGTTAGAACTGGACTCATCTGTTCATGCTCCAAGCTGAGCTTTCCCAGTCAAGAACTGCATGGTCATCATTTGCAGGGTTCTGGGATCCTCCAGGCTGGACAAGTGCTGAATAAGGGTTTTCCAAAATCCCATTGGAGACCTGAGGGTTCCTGAATTTTCCTGGTTTTCTTAGTTCTAGCCCTTGGTGACTTATTAAGCTCCCCTTGTGCATTGACAAACATGTTCCAGGACATTGCTCATACCTTCAGCTTGTAAGTTCATGCACGTTCTTTGATTTGCATATTGTTGTATTTGGTAGTCTTCCCAAAGCAAAGCTTGAGTTCTTGCTTAAGCCTTCAATCCAGCCAGGACTGCTTTGCAGCCTTGATTGCTCCCCGAAAACATGTTGACTTTTTGGCTTGGTGTATTAAACTCTTTGCCTTAGTAAAGCCTGGAAGCATCTGGAGGGTAAAGATTAAGCCAAAATGCCCAGGGAAAGCTCAGATCAGCAAAATACGATGCAGAGAAGGTTTGGGTTGTTTTGAGTAGTCAGCTGATACAAAGCTCAGTAGAAGATGGTGAAGATGCTTCAGCTGAAAGTGTGAAGCACAAGCCTTTTGGATCCATTCATGTTTCAACACTGTTGTAGCAGAATCATCTGAAAGGTGGCAGAAACAACGTGGTTTTTTGGATAACTGATCCATTGACACAAGGTGAGCTCATGTGGGGAATGATATAAGAAGTTAAGGGAGGCCAGTTACCAGAATTGTTGTGTCTGCTTGGAATCCCCTCGAGGGTTTGACAACAGCCCTGTTTATGGTAAAAATACCATTTTACTGAAGCCAAAAAGCAATGGTGTTTTCTGTTGTGTGGTGTTGAACTTCAAGGTCATTACTTGTGAGTGAATAAACCAAAACTGGGGGGGAGAAGGGGAATACAAACTGATCCCATGGGATATTCCCCATTCGCAAAGTGGTTTGAAATGCTTGGGTTTCTTTTTGGCACAGTGCAGAAAAAGCACTGCCATCCAGGAAGGCCAGGCCAAAGCTGAGCTCCCTATCCCCACCCAGCTCCACCTGGGATGAAAGGCTGTGATGGAAGGTCTTCCCAAAGACTAAAATTCCTCATCCTTCAGCCATGGCATCCTTTGGCTGATCCCACCCACCAGCCTGGGGCAAAGGTTTGTTTCCAGTCCCCATGGCAGGGACCTTAATTAGGCAAGTGAGGAAAACTTTGGGGAGGTGCAAGATGCCACATATTGAACACTGTCACTGAGTGAGCTGCACAGCCTGGAGGGAAAAAAAAAGGTGGCCCTCAGGATGGAGGGTGGGGACAGTGTTTGGTTTACATGGTGAGGATTGAGGACTACCTGGCCATCCTGGCATTCTCCTCCCTTCCAGCCACCAGCAGCTCTCCCAGTAGAGGAGGACGAGATGCTTTACCTGGTGCTGGTCCCACACTAAGGGTGAAGGCTGTTGTTAAGTGTAGACCTGCATTTTCCATGTTATGGGAATATTCCAAATTCTGTGCATCTGAAGCCGAGACCACAGCTCGGGGTCCGGCCGTGCGGTGCTCTGACAGCAAACTACCACGTAGCATATTCCATATGCCCCCTGAAACCCAGTTGTTCCCAGCTTTTTGCTGTGCCATGGCCCTCTTGGAAGACCTTAGGTTGACCTGAGTCAAAACTTCTTGGCTGACCTCAGTAGCCTTGAATCAAGCCTGGTCCTGCCTACACAGGAGCTTGTTTCCTAGTGAAAGAAAACGTCTTTGGAGTAGGTCCAAGCCAGACCACAGGGAAGAGGAGAGTTTCCTGGCCTCCTGCCATGCCCTCGAGAGAAGATGTTCACAAACCCATGTGTGGTCCCTCCTCTGGCCATTACTCACTGATTTCTCTCTTCCACAGCCACCAGGGAATCAGCCTTTGTCCACGCCATCGCCTCGGCCGGAGTGGCGTTTGCCGTGACCAGGTCCTGTGCCGAGGGCTCCGCCACCATCTGTGGCTGTGACACTCGCCACAAGGGCTCTCCTGGGGAAGGCTGGAAGTGGGGGGGCTGCAGTGAGGACGTGGAATTCGGGAGCATGGTGTCCCGGGAGTTTGCAGACGCCCGGGAGAACAGACCCGACGCTCGGTCAGCCATGAACAGGCACAACAATGAAGCCGGAAGGACCGTAAGGACATTTGGTTTCACCTTTCTCAATCTCCTGTTAAGGTTTTCTTACCTGCCACGATGGACAGTGGGAGGGGGTTGAGGGGCAGTGACCAGACCTAAATCTGGGCAGATTTATGTCATGAAATGGCAACACCTCTCCTATGATAGTTCTTGTCAGGGAGGTGGTCGGTGTGACTGATCTGTGAAAGCTCCAAGGAAATTCAGCCAACCCACATGTAAATGTCCACCTTGGAATCAGTTGTCCAGAGCTCTTTTATAGAGAATGGCTGTAGATTTCATCCCAGCTTGGTGAGGACATCATCAAGTTGTGGACAGCCCATCCCTGGAAGTGTCCAAGGCTTTGAGCAATCTGGTCTAGTGGAAGGTGTACCTGCCCATGGTAGAGGGTTTGGAACTGAATGATTTTTAAGGTCCCTTCCAACCCAAATCTTTCTGTGCTTCCATGATTACAACTATTAACTCAGTTATAATGCCCTAACTGTGCCTGTTCCTGTCTCTTGGCTGCAGGACATCTGAAGCTGAGATGGAGCAGGGTTTAGGGGGTGGATTCAACTGCTTAAGAAAATGAATTTTAGTTTAAACTGAGGTGTCCTGAGGTATCCAGCCTGTACTTGGGCTGCTCCTGGGAAAGGCAGCGTGTCTCCTGCAGATCCTCTGCCATCCTGGGACTGATCACAGAAGGGGATGATGTTGGAAGGAACCTCTGGAGATCATCTGGTCCAACCAGTGCCTTATGATACCTTTGACTCTCAAAAATGCCATTACCAGCGTGTGTTTAGACAACTGAATCCTAGTTTGAGTGCAACTGTCCTTTCCCATGGGATCACCTCTCTGCTCTCGAGGCTTGAGGGAGGAGAAGAGTAGGAGACCATTTCCCACTACCCTCTTCTGAACACTCCACTCTTTTCCAGGAAATATTTAAGGAAACTTAGAGGCAGTATCACTCTGGTCCTTCCTGATTAAACTTGGACCATGCCCTAAAGCTGTTTTTCCTTCAAATAATCATGTTAAAAAAAAATGTGTAAGGGAAAAGAGAGCACAAAATTTTTCCCTTTTCACAATGGTAGCCTCATATTTCCCTGGGTGGAATAATCCCAATAAGAGGATAATCTTTTTTTTTTCACCTCAAGAACAGCCCATAAATTCCATAAGAATGTAATCTGTGGGAAACAATTTGTGAAACTGAACCACAGAGTTCTTGCTGATGGAGACCGTGACGCAGCTTCTCTGAGATATCCAAGAACAGGTTAATATGGGTGGTTTCCTCAGCAGAAGGTCCTGCATTTGTCTAGGAGGACATTATAGCAAAGGCACCACAGTCTGTGCTGTGTCAGGAAACAACTGTTCTCAGGCATATGAAGACTCTGGTGTGAGCTCCTCAGGTGGGCACCATCAATCCCAGGGGAGTTATCCCACCTCACACCACAGCAGAGCTGTTGGAATACAACTTTGCAAAATTAAATACCACCAGAAACCAAAACTGTCTCCAGTGGAGATGACCACAAGCAATAATGTGGTTTCCTCCAGCTCTGGCCTAAATTAGCCTAGATATCCCCAGGGGCATTGCTGCTGGAAGTTTCTGGGATAGATAATGGGACAAAGAGGACTGTGGAGGATCTGTATAGAGTGGAAAGAAGGGGTTTGCTTTAAAGTGAGAATCCTCATTAAAAAAAAAAGAGCTTTGAGCAAACTTCCCTGTGATCACAGACCTTCAGAGGTCTTTTTACTGTAAATCCTATTCCTTGACACTGGGTTCTATTAGGACATTTTACAGGTGCCAAAGATTAGAGAGTGGATGTCACACCATGCCCTAAAATCCTACTGCTTTAGAGTGCACTTCTCCCTTCTCACCATGCCTGCACTCCTGGGGTAGCTCTTCCAGGCCTCCATACCCAAGTGTTTCCAGCTAAACCCAAGCCATGGGCAATGTTTCATCTCAGTTCCCATACTAGCTCCAACCCTACCGCTCCGCCAGCAGTTTTGATTAAGTTCAGCGTGATTATCCGAAGCAAACATGTTGTGGTTCCCTCTCCTCGCTAATTACACCCTCCTTTGCGGCGGGCGATACTCCGTAAATAACGCAGGAAAACACCTGGTGAGCACCAAGGTGCTGATTCATGGCAAATCTCCTGGGCTCAGGCTGGCACGAGTCTGTTCACGTACCCAGAAATTTGCTGATCGGCCTGAAAAGGCAGATTATCGAGCCGGTTGCATAAGGCCGTCTCCCACCTCGGAGTCCTGGAGGGCAACACCTCTAGAAACCTTCAAATTGGTTTCATAAGAGGGATAAAAACAAATAGCAAACTCCTGGGGTCAATAGTCACCTTTGCATTTGCTCCAGGACGGCGTGTTGAAGTTCAAGCCTTTCAAAATCAGAAATTGGGCTCCTTTCTTTTTTTTTTCCCTTACAAAATGGTTTTAGAAAAATCATAAACCTGGCTTAAAAATAGCAATAAATTATAGTTTGGTTTTTGAACGTAGCCACAGCCAGGTTAGAACCTCATTTACTGAAATAATCAGTAAGAGGTAGGATTCTCTTCTAGGTAAAACATGGAATTCTGTTCTAGATAGTTAGGACATTTCACATTTCCTTAATTTCCAAGGGCATGGCTGCATATTTTATTTATGAAAACACTGTCTGAGTAGTTTTGTGTGTTCTTCACTTCTCTGTCGAGATGTGTCTGAATTCTTGGGTGACAGCACTGCAACATTCCCACATGAACATTGATAAGGCAGAAGTTAATATGCTTGGAAGTCTCTTCATTCCCTGGTAAAAGCTTTTGATAGATTCTTAAATTTAAGGTGAGAATCAGAACCAGCTGCAGAAGCTTTATCTGCCTTAGACAGAGCAGGGCACGGACTGGATTTTTGTCCACAAGTGTGCAGACATACCCTTGAAAACATTAGAAAATCATGGCGAAATAGCAGTGTTTTGACTGCAGGTTAATGCCTTTCCTTCTTCTTTGCCTTTCTCCTCTTTTCCAGTCTATCATTGAACTCATGCATCTCAAGTGCAAGTGCCACGGCCTCTCGGGCAGCTGCGAAGTGAAGACCTGCTGGTGGTCCCAGCCAGACTTCAGGGTCATCGGGGACTACCTCAAGGACAAGTACGACAGCGCCTCGGAGATGGTGGTGGAGAAGCACCGGGAATCCCGCGGCTGGGTCGAGACCCTGCGGCCCAAGTACAACTTCTTCAAGGCGCCCACCGAGAAGGACCTGGTTTACTACGAGAACTCCCCGAACTTTTGCGAGCCCAACCCCGAGACAGGCTCCTTCGGGACCCGGGACAGGATCTGTAATGTCACTTCCCACGGCATCGACGGCTGCGACCTCTTGTGCTGCGGCCGCGGCCACAACACGAGGACTGAGAAACGGAAGGAGAAGTGTCACTGTATCTTCCACTGGTGCTGCTACGTCCGCTGCCAGGAGTGCATACGAGTCTACGACGTCCACACGTGCAAATAAAGCAGGCAAAAGACCCTTTGCTGGGCTCCAAGTGGAGAAATGGATTCGAGCCTGCTTCCTCTGAGGTTGCAGACGTGAGAGAAGTCTGCGCTTTTTTTTTTATATTAAAAGAATAAAAACTGAAAAGACAAAAAAAAAAATAAAAAAGGCTAAAACTTGATTGGATAGAATAGGTCTGAGGACTTCTGGGCTATCCTGAGGTACATCTGGCAGTCACACAAGTTATGCCTCCAGAGGGA
Organism: Margarornis squamiger; assembly: GCA_035222235.1. Taxonomy (NCBI): domain Eukaryota; kingdom Metazoa; phylum Chordata; class Aves; order Passeriformes; family Furnariidae; genus Margarornis; species Margarornis squamiger. Next base: position 1,615,742 of record JAWWTY010000077.1, read on the forward strand.
GAGCAGCTTTTCAACCAGCCACCAACACAGAGCTGGGAAGAAGAGCATGAGCAAAAGCATGGATTTGCTCTGCTCTCACCCACCCGAAGTGACTCGTGTGATTAAGTGTCCTTTGAGAGACTTGCATCTTCCTAAGCATCTCTTTTTCCCTCAGCCAGGCAGAGGCTGTGTTGGACAGCAGCACTGAGCTTTCCAAGAGATCCATCTCCATACCCAAATGGCCAGACTCTGTGTGTAACGTGAGCAACAGCAGCAAAAGAAATAAAAGCTGGTAAATTAATGATTTAAAAAAAAAAAACACAAACAAACAAACAAAAAAACCAACAAAAAACCCACAAACAAACAAAAAAAAAAAGAACATGACTTCTTTGCTTTTGCCCTGGAACCAGAGAAGTTTACAAATCGAGCTGGAGGGTGGGCAGGCCCTTTGTGTGAACTTTGTAGCATAGTAGCTTTGCCAGATTTGACATAGGATTCGGTGACATCTGTAGAAAGGGAAGGAAGGAAGGAGAAGAAAGGGAGAGAAAGAGAGAAAACTGCTGATGGCTTCCTGCCCATGCCCTGTTGGCACACAGGTGATGTGCACAGTATGGAAAAGTTCAGTGCCTGGCATGTGAAGTGAAGAGGACTCGGGGTGTGTGTTGAGAAGGGGACAGTCCCCCAAATGGGAATGTGGCTCGGCCAATGAGTCTTCCATGGAAACATGCAGTGCAGAGTGAGTCTCCTGGGGTTGGATACTCACATCCATCTCCTCAGCATCCCAGCTTGTTGCCATAGAGGAGGAAAGGGAAAGTGTTTGCCCTTCCCACCTCGTTAGTAAATGCTGTCACCAACAGTGGAAAGTGCACTTAGTCCATCCACCCTCTGCACCTCATCCAGGCTCCCCCTGGGCACTTAGGAACAGCCTCATGCCAGAAGTCTGTCGGGAATGTGACTCTGAAGGACTGATTGTCACCCATAAATTTACAGGATGGCGAACCAACCCCATCTCCCCATCACGCCCCACAAGCTGGAACAGTCTCAGACTCAAGCCAAATTTTGTTTCACCCCTGGTTTCTACAGCCATTCCCACCTATAAAGGTGACACAGTTTAAAATGGACAAAACCCAGACTCTGAACCAGCCCAGAGTTTGGGTGAGTTTGGGTGAGTTTGGACACAGAGCCAAATCCCAGGTTTGGAGTGCTGGCCCATCTCTGCTGCTCACCTATGACTGCACATCTTTCCATGCTGCTCTACTTCTGATTCCAGATCAGGATCACCAGTTTACACAAACAGGTCCCACCTCCTCCGTGGGCATCAGGATTTTCTTCAGCCACATGGGGATCAGGCATGAACTCAGCCCACCACCTTGGTATTTACAGGACTAAATCCCTGCTTGAGTGGTCAATATTGGCACAAATGAGTGGTGATTCAAGCGTGGGGTCACAGACTATTTAGCCTCAGATGCACTTGTCCTGTGTTCTCTTTGCCTTATCCGTACTTTCAAGTTCCTATCCTGGAAAAAGGACAATGGATTGGTGTTTACTCGTTCTCTTCAGTACAGGAAAGGAAACAGGGCATGAGCCAACTCCCAGGGTCTTCTCATGGCAGTGTGATCATGGCTGGTTCACACCTGGATGTCTACCTAGAGAAGTCAGAGTGCTCTTCCCTCCCTGCATGTCAGCTCATTCCCGGGAACCAAAGGAGGAAGTATGCAGAAGAAGAAGGGAACAAACAGAGCTTAATCCCATCAGAGAGAAAACAGGAGGAAATGATGCCTCCGAGGGCTGACTCTGAGTCACGGCGTCTCCTGGGACTACTCCTAGGCTGGTGCAGTTTATGCATCACCCTTTTGTCTCAGGGCTGTGCCCAAGGGCACAAGCAAGATTTGCTTATTGATGGAGGCACTTCTATCAGTGCTTTGCAATAAAAAAAAAGAAAGCTGCAATGAAATGGGAGCAAAGAAACAGAAGGGAGAGAAGGAGAGAGGAGGAGATCAACGGGGGCAAAGGAAAATAGGGGGAGGAAATCAATCTATGAAATGCGTACATGTAAACATTGCACCCACTGGATGGCCACACACCAGCTGGGCCAAGGCAATAGATCCCTGAAAAAATGAGAGAAAGATGGACCACTTAATGGACACATGACTGATTCTTGTCTTGGAGAAATCATTATGGAAAACAGAGAAGGAAACCACTGCAAGGGGAAGTTGCCACAATAAGCAACATTCAAACCCAAGCTGTCAAGAAAGCAAACGCTGAAGGAAACCACATATGGGGCGGAAGCCATTGATGAATTGGAAAAGTTGGGATAAGGGAAGATACACCTGATTTACTTAATGTCATGCAGCGGAAGCAGCCACAGTGAGAGATGTTAGACACGTCCTACCAGGTCCTTCTGTCAAAAAATGGTGACCTGACAGCAAAAATGCAAAATACTGCAGGTCAAGGTCCCTTCAATCCATTGACTTCAGCGGGGTCACACCCACTGCTTCTTTTACCTAAGATTTTTGAGCAAAGTGGTTCCAAACTCCTTCTTTTCTACCACACCAGTGAAGAAATGGGTTGAAGGATTTGATTTCTGTGCATGGGAGCTGGACTCTGCCCCAGCCCATCCACAGCCTGCTCACATCCAGTGTTTGCACCAGAACAAGGCCAACATCATCAGCAGGTGAAGTTCTTTGGGAAGCACGAGGGGGGGGAAATTGAAATTAGGCATTTGCTGAGCAATTGCCTCTTAAGGTGAACAAACAGATTTTGACTGCAACAGTGGAATTTATATCACCTGGTCTAAGCTATGGATCTAGTTTTCTGCTGGGACCAATAGCAAGGAACAAACAAGTCCAGCAGGTGATTCATCATACCTGGGGTGGTACCTAAGCTGTGTTTGGTAAACTGCCCTCTGGGTGTACCTCTGTCTTTCCTCTGACTTCAGCTGGTGAGCTCACAGTAGGTGATGAGCTCTGGGATGGGTACAGACTGATGATGTGAAGTCCACCATGAGTCAAGGAGGTGAAGCTGCAATCTGATCATCAGCTGAGATGGGCTGGAAGCCGCGCTCCTTCACTCAGAGCTGGGGTCAGGCTTGAAACAGCCCAGTGGTTGGGGACTTCCACCCCATTCAAAGGGTTTTTAACAAAGCCTCTGCACACTTGTTCGGGTCTGTTGTGTAATCAATCATCCACTGGGGTGATACAACACAAGGGGTTGGGCAGCTGCTACTAAAGTCAATGAAAAATTCCTGCGTGAATTCTGTTACTCACTCCGAGTGCATCCAAGGGTTGTGGTGCTGGGTCTAACTCTGCCCATCCATGAGGAGGGGAGAGAGCCTGCAGGGGGTCTGGGAGCATGCTGGGAGGACATGATAGACCCCATGGCTTGGGAGAAAGGCCTTGGGTCGTTGCTTCCTAGTACACGTGAATTCAGGAAGTGTCTTTGAAAACCAAGATCCCACTCCACTGCCTACATCAGACATCTCAAGTCAGGGTTTCCACTGTGCTGGTGTGAAAGATTGAGACAATGCTGAGTGAAGTGCCCTCCCTCCCTACACATCATCACATCTCCATCAAAGGCTATTTAGGAGATGGTCCAAACACAGCCCAGAGCCACCTTCTGCCTCAGTTTCTCCCCTTCTATGGGAACAGTAGGGCCTTCCTTATGGAGGGGTCTTAGGATTTCCCTCAGTACATAAGAATCTGGTGACATTTTAGGTGTCCTGCATTATCCTATTGGGATCCAGATGTTGCTGGGATCACACGAGTCTTAAATGTGGGCAGCTGGGTGTCCAAAATGACACGAGATGTCTGTGTGGGCAGCTGGATTGTGCATTTCTCTGGAAATGGTTTTCTGAGCTGGATAATGCTTCAGTCTGCAGTCAAAAGGAAAAGATCATTCATTTTCCACTAATTGGAGCTGGCCACTCACCATCCATGATCCATGGGGTCCTTCAGTCTCCACTTCTGAGGAGGTTTGTCCTCAGGCAGATGGTTTGTATCAGGGGTGTGTCTGGCAGTACCAGGGAAAAGGGAGATGATATTGTCCAACCAAGCAACCCAGATGTGAAAAATAAAAAAAAGGAACATAATTCCATCCTTTTACCTGCTGCTATCCAACCTTTCCTTTAGCTGAACAGATGGGTTGGAAGGGCCCCATCAGTTCCACATCCAACCTCATTAAAGACAAGTGGAGTTACCTGCAAGGGGTGAAATTGGTCTCATCACTTTTCTTTCTATGAAAGAAATGGAAAGTTTAGGAGTTTGTTGGGTTTTTTTTTTTCTTGGTTTGGTTTAGTTTTAGAATTTGGGAGCTTCTCTTTCTCAGAGAAAATGAAACTGTGGGGAGGGAAATGACATTTTCTGTTCCTTGTCCCTTGATGTGTGTCTCTTGGCTCAGTGTCATGCCCAGCACTGACAGTCTTCTCCAAGCATTTAGAAGCCTCCAGAATTATTCCCAATCCTTATGAGGGGCTTCACATACAGAACTGAAGCAGTCAGGATTTGATTTTTGGAGGGGATTGCAGTGACAACCACACCACAAATTGCCATGTGGTACAAAAATCCATGAGGCAGCACCGACCACATCAGCCCTGCAGGCAGAAGTGATGCCAGTGTAGCTGAGCATTGCAGGAGTTCTGTATCAGCAAACCTCAGAAAGCAACCTCTTCTGCCTCTCAATCCAAAATATTGTTGGTGTTTTCAGTGCATTCACATATTTTGCCACAGAGATGTCCCTGGGTTATGTTACATTTGTCATGTGTGTTCATATGCTTGTCATGGCCCCATCCCCAAGTTCTCACACAAGAGAAAAACTCTGAGCTTTGGGTTACTTTTATTTTTTTTTTTGGCTTCAAAGATTGGTTGCAGTGCTGAAAATCCTGAGTTTGATGTTCTTGGGGATATTCAGGGTTACAGCATGAGCACTGTGCAGGAGCCAGGAGTTGTGAATCCGGCCCTAGGATCTGCACTATGGAAATTACTGCAGCCTTCCCTTGCTGCTTTAATGAAATTGCTTTGGGAAGATAAAACGGGACCATGAAAAGGCATCAGATCAAACTGCCCTGCAGATATTGGCCATTGCACCTGGTTAAATAGGCTGCCCATAGGAAAACAGCTCCTGGCTCTTCCAGAGATCTGCTCCAAGGGCTCTGCTGTCACTGGTGGAGTGAGTGAGTGAGTGTTTGCTCAGATCTGTCATTCCTGTGCCCAAGCAGCTGTTGGGATGAGAAGCTGCAGGGAGAGCATTAAATGGTGCCAGAGAATGGGGGCTGAGCAGGATGAGATCTCATCTCCTCTTCATCCCTATATGTCTCCTCTTTTCTACCTCTTTCCAAACTAAATCTTGGCTGTTTTAGTAGGGACTTCTTGTTAGGGGAGTATCCCTGTTCTAGATTTCCCCTCTCTCCCCGGGCAGCAGTGGTGGGATGTGGCTGGATTGGTTTATTCATGGCTCAACCCTTCCATGCTCGTGTTCCCTGCCCTCTCTATGTGCTCCAACAAAAGCTACTGATCTACAGTTCACCACCCCCTGACTCAGGGTTCTGTTAACAGCTGTGGGATGCAGATTCCATCCCAGTTTGATGGGAAATGGAGGCTCCTCTGGCCTCCATTCTGAAAAAAAGGGAAGTTTAGTTCCCATCCCTGACACTTCCAATGTGTTCGTGGACTTGCTCCCACTTTGCTGCCATTCCCAGAGGTGTCTTTGGTGCATCCCTGCCTTGGAGGAGGAGATTTTCCTGAGCACAAACGAGTGGCCAGGAGTCAATTCCCAGGCAGTGGTACCTAAAGAGAGGGATTTGGAATACAAAGTGAGATGCTTAAAGGCAGGAATCTACATGTGAGCTGAGTGCTTAAACTCCCTTACAAGCCAAATTGTGGGCTCCATTTGCCTAAACTTTCCATCTAGGCCTGAACTAAATTATTGAAATAAGTGTCTAGAGCTATTTGGGAAGCTCCAGGGCACCCCACTGGCTCCTAGGAGCTACCTTGGAAGAGTGTGGGTTTCCCTTAAATCTCATGGCATATCTGACAGATGTTTCTCCATCAGGCATGGGGGTTTAAATGTCTAACTCACATGGACACACAGGCTTGTGGACATCCATCTGTGAGCTGGATCCCACTCCAGATTCCTAACTTTGGAGACTCTGAGATGGAAAACTGTGTGTGGTCTCACTTCTCCTCTCTTTTACACTGATATAAATCAGGTACAAGTGTGTCAAAGGGAGCAGAGGGTGGCCCTGTAGGAATAATTATCTAAATCCACTTTACTGCCTGGTGTGTCAGAGGTTTGACCCCAAAGGAATATCTGTATTCTCTCTGCTGTTGTGTGACGCCATCCAGACAGAGAAAGCTCCTGAAGCCACAAGGGTCTTTTCCACAAGGGTCTTCTCTCTCTGTAGGCCTTTTCTTACACATGTTCTGTGGACCAGGGGAGGTCTTGGACAGCCCTGCAAGGAAATGGAGAGTGGGGAAAGTGTGAAGGGGATGCTTTCCCTATTTTCCTTTCTTTTCCAAGTGTCTCCTTGTTATTTATTAGTATTTATTTATTTCTCACCATTCATTCCACTCCACCAAAAACCCTGAAGGCATGTCAGCTACAGACATGGGCTAAGAAGCAGCGGAGTGTCACCCTTGCTCGTGAGGGGCAGCACCATCATGTCACAGCTCCTTCCCAACACTCACTCACCACCTGCTGCTGCCGCTTGGAAAGCACAAGAGGCCTGAGTCCTTTCAAGTCAGGCTCCCAAAAACTCCAAAATCCTCCTGTGCATGATCAAATCCCCTGGTTCCCACTGGTGTGGGTTCCTCCAGACCTGGCTGTCCCACTGTCCCACCTGTCCCCAGGCTCAGCCTTAACGCCTCTTAATCCCCGTGGAGACCCACTCGATCTGTCTCTTCTGGCATCACTTTCTGTCACTCCCAGGACAAAACCTGCCTGAACAAGACCTGTCATAGCTTTGGACTACCTGACAAGCCCACCAGCAGTGTGGAAGACATAAAACACAAACCTGTAGCACCCCAGGGGATTCCCCCATGGTACAAAACATGCTTGTCCGGCAGTCAAGGACAAGTATCTTCTTGTGAGTGGGTTTTTTCACTATTGCTTTCCCTTCCCACAGACTGTCTGCCTGATTACATCGCCTTCTTCAAAGCTACATCACTGTCTGTAACCCTTCCCCAGCCTGCCCCTGCCCTCACCCCACCCCAGCACCCCTCTGTACAGATTGCATGTATGATACAACCTGAAATTCCAAAGCTATTGTACAAAGTAGAGTTGTCACCTCTTTTTTTTTTTTCCCCCCTTCCTCCTCAGTATTTTGTTAAGTCTGATGATTTTTTTTTATGATTATTTATTTTATGAATAAATGTATATATTAGTAAGAGTATATATAAATAACTCATTGGGACAGTGTTGTTGCTCTGCTGTTGTGCTTGTGACCTCATTGGCTTTTACCCTATTTTCTACTGACAGCACACTAGCGATGTCTTGTAACTGTTTTTTGTTACCAGTTAAGTTTGATAGATGTGTTAACTTTATAATGAAAATTAAAAAAAAAAAAAAAAAAAAAAAAAAAGCATCAATTTAAACCTGTGTTTGGGTATTTTTTTTTCCTGCTCTCCCAGAGTTTGGATGGGATGGTATTTCATATCACGGGCTGAAATACAGCTGGGGAAAAGTAGGGAAATAAAACACCTTCCTCTTGTGGGACAGGAGTTGTGTGCTTTGGAAGAAGAGATGCCACCTGTCTTGGCACAATTTGTAGGGGACAACCCAGTTATGAGTAAAAGAAATACACTTAAACAACATCACTGGAACAGGGACCCAGTTTCTTTTTCCAGAGGAATAAAAGCCCAGTGTGGGAAAAGACATGGCTTTTTATAATGTCCCTGGGAACGCTCCAAGAAATTTTGTGTTGGTTCTGCCAATTCCAATCATTTTCTTCCTCTGTTGGGAGGCTGTTGGGCAGTCCTGCAACCTCTAAGGCTCATGCTGGAAAAGGGGATGGACTGCAGGGACCAAACATCAGGATATAATTAGGAGGAGCCACTGGGAACAGGCAAGATGGGAAACCCATGATGGTCCTTTCACTGGAATGCAACATGTGTGTCCTTCCATTGCACCTGCCATGGGCTGTGTACAGAGGAATAATCTTCCAAAAAGAGCCCTGAAACAGCTCTTCCTGTTCCTCTGTCCTTAGTGAGGACAGCCATGAAAAGGGTTCTTTGACTCAGAAAGCAGCACGGCTTCTCTTTGGAACTTTTGGGTTGGCTGGGTTGGCTGCAGAGGTGGGGGGTTGGTTGTGGAGATGATGGGTTGGTTGTGGAGGTGGTGAGTTGGTTGTGAAGGTGGTGGGTTGGTTATAGAGGTGATGGGTTGGCTGTGGAGGTGATGGGTTGGTTGTGGAGGTGATGGGTTGGTTGTGGAGGTGGTGGGTTGGCTGTGGAGATGATGGGTTGGCTGTGGAGGTGGTGGGTTGGCTGTGGAGATGATGGGTTGGTTGTGGAGGTGGTGGGTTGGTTGTGGAGGTGGTGGGTTGACAGATAGAGCAGCATTTCCAGGGTCTCTGTGCCTGTTCACCTCCCACCCCGCTCAAACAAACAGATCTTCTTTTGGCCTTCACTTAGGAGAGTTTCAAGCCACCCAACTCTATCCCTCATAGACCAAGTATCTCCTCTAAGACCATTTTTGATGACTCCTTTAGAGCCAGTGAAGGGATTTGAGCAGAGATTTACCCCACTTATTTAAAACACAGACTTCAGCTTGTATAAATCACCTCCCAGAGAAATACTTTTCCTCTGAATGAGCACATCTAGAAATGACAAAAGCACCTTTCCTATGGGAAGGGAGGGAAAAGCACACCATGATGCCCCAGACAAAATATCCCCACCCCAGACACACCCCCCATGCCTGGCTTGGACTGACACAGGTCAAACACCACGGAGAGCTTTCAGCATACCGGGCTCAGCATATTTTCCAGAAATAAATGATAAACATTCTTATTAAAGAGCACTTGAGATAAGCTTATTTGTCAAGCTGTGTTGCCTGCTTCACCAGGTTTGAGCAAGAGCCTTTTTGGGGTTTTTTTTCAGTTTAATAGGAAAAACTAAGAAATGAGTGGACATCTCAGTTGCTCTCACCTTACCCAGAAGGCAGCAAAAACTGTGGTCACATTTAGCCATGGCAATGGCCTGTGTTTATGACAAGCCACATCTCAGAAGTCACCTGAAGCTGTTCCACTGCCAAGGGGCAGCTGTTTGACACGCAGAGCCAAGAGTGAACCCTCATTCCCAAGCATGATTTAGGGATTGATGTCCACACGGGTCTTGATGCAGAGAAAGAATGAGAAATAATGATCAGAAGAGCTAAGAGCTCCATGTTTCTCTGCGAAACAGTGCACTGAACTTGGTCAAAGGTTTGGTTCCAGCAAAAAATCATAGAATCACAGAATGATTTGGGTGGAAGGGACCTTAAAGATCATCTCATTCCATCCCCCTGCCATAGGCAGGGACACCTTCCACTAGCCCAGGTTGCTCCAAGCCCCTTCCAACCTGGTCTTGGACACTTCCAGGGATGGGGCAGCCACAGCTTCTCTGGGCAACCCGTGCCAGGGCCTGCCCACCCTCATAAAAAAGAATTTTTGACATGTATCTAACCTAAATTTCCCCTCTTTCAGTTTGAAGACATTCCCTCTTGTCCTATCACTGCAGTTCCTCATGAACAGTCCCTCTCTGGGTTCCCTGTAGTCCCTTCAGATACTGGAAGGTGCTGTGAGGTCTCCACACAACCTCCTCTTCTCCAGGCTGAACATCCCTAACTTTCTCAACCCATCAAATCAGCCCCTTTCATGCTACTCCTGAGCAAACCACGGCCAAGTTCAATTGCTGGTGGCACTTCATGCCCTCTCCTGACTGCTTTCCATGCACAGGCTTCCCAGGCATATACAAACTCAAACCAGTCTGGGGTGTGCCAGATCCACAGGACACCTGAAAGTTGGTCTGTACATGCAGAGTGAGCCCAAGGCTGCTGAGAGTCCCCCGAGTCCTCGTGCACCAATGTGGTGGGATCAAACCACCCACAGTGAGACAAATCTCCATGTGAACAAGGGACCCAGAGCCTCCACAAACTCCCAGACTTGCCACACCGGCTTCACTGATTTACAAGGAGTGGGATTCAGCTCCTGTGGGATTCACACACACCAACGTAGGTGCCCACAGAGCCACAAACTGGCATGTGGGTGCCCTCGGGGCACTTCCATCTGGAGCGTTCTCCCTGTCCTCCAGGTGCTATTCCAGAACCACCAGGAGTCTCCTGCAGGTCTGTGTCGTGTCTGGCAGCTCCAGGAAGATGTCTCAGATGCCCCAAGACATGTCATCAGGCACTAGACTCTTTAGTCAAGTGACTCGAGCCCAATTTGCCTGATTCTGAGGTCTAATCTTCAAGTTCCTATTGCTGTTAGTGAAGTCTAACGAGGGATTTATTTGCCTTTGGGCATCTGCGATATGATATGGACTTGTATCCCTTTGTCCCTCTGCAATATCATGTGGACTTGGCACATACAGACCCATTAGGAGGTCCATGTCCTTCTGGATTGGGAGAGGGACACCTGGAGGAATTACACTGAGATGCCACAGATGGCACTGGACACCTGTGTTTAGTCAAGCACATTGAAAACTCCAGAGCTCAGAGCCTTCAAGCACACGGAGGCAGCACATTACATATTGCCACCCAAATTAAGGTGTCTTAACCTGCAAGTTGGATCCCGTTTGAGCAATCAGCCCAACACAACAGCCTTTGAAGCTGCAAAATCCAGCTGAAAGCAACTCCTGACCGGGCCAGAAAGAAATACACTGTGACCCAATAAAATCTGAAAGGCTTTGCCATCTCGCTGCTACTCAGCCTGGCTTTGGAATTTGCTTACTGATCTCTTTTATTTGCAGGTGTGGAGGGTTTTTTTCCCCCCCTCACGGAGTCATTTGGAGGCACATAGCCAGATTTGCATTCCACAGGGCTACAATCCGGGCTGGGATTTGCCTGCGAGTGTCAACAGGTGAAGTGTTAACTAATGAACTTGGTGGTGGTGTTAAGGTGAGGTCAGCTCGGTTTCTCTTCGAGTTGGTTTCGTGCAAGGACAGCAAGAGAATTTAACAGTGATTTAAAATAGATCCGTGCTCTGGACCTGACCCTTTGATTCCCTTCTCCCTACTTCCTGCGCATCCAAACACCCAAAATTTCATCTACTCTTTTGTCAGAGAGGGGACGCAGCAAGGCTGTGCTGAGAATGTCTCCCCAAGCCCTTGAGCTCTCAGAAATAAATAAATAAATAAATAAATAAATAAATAAATAAATAAATGCTTTTTTTCCTGGAATATGTGAGATGATTCTCAGTTCTGCATGTGGGAAACAGTGGTGATAGTGATGAGGTGCCAACAGTGAGCATTTCTTCCATGCAGGCATCCAAGGAGAGCCCTGAACCTGTTTGTTCTGTCCTAATCAATGCAGTTGGTTTATGCAGGAAGTGTCTTTCATCCTGGGAATGTCGAGGTCTTTATGGCAGCATATGGAAATCCAAGGACAAGCCTGCCCTTCCTATCAGACAGAGACTTGAACCTACAGCCAATATCCTGCCTGAGTCACCAGCTGTCTCCAGGTGACTGATAACTCCAGCCTGCTCTTGAGCAACCTCGCTGGAATTCTGGTTTCAACCAACTGCTGCTTTCCAGGGCAGAAATGCTTCCTTTGGAATGTCTGTCCCTCGCTCTGCTCCCTCAAAGGCAATACACCTGAATTCCAGGTGCTCTCAAAAATGAAGGAACTCGCTCTTTAGACACAGCAGGGACCACACAGGAGCCTTTGTCTGGTTGATGGGAATGAATATGGGGGAATTTTTGGACAAAGACTTACCTGTTTGCAGGCAGAATGTGATGATGTGCAGCCCCTTCAAACACCTACGGGTGGTTTTATCTTCCACATTGCTATCCCAGGCCAGGAGAGCAGGCAGGAATTTGCAGGGGATTTCTCTCCTCCACGCTCTCCACAGTGTCAGCTGGGACAGTACAGTGTCTCAGTGAAGTGGAGAGGGCAGGACAAGTAAATAGTCCTGAAGTGGGTCAGGGAAGGACTGTGGCTGACATGAACAGCTAAATCAATAAGGAAACTTGCTCCTGGTTCAGCCATGGAGTGGGAACAGCACTCTCCAAGCACCACAGTCACCCAGAAGGAGTTTGGCACATGGAAGGCTGGCAAGGAGCTAACCCTTAGGCTTGTTAATGAGTGATAATTGAGTGGTCCTCAAGAGCTGTGAATAAGCTCCCCAGCTGCCCAGCTGTTGTGACAGGCTGGCAGGGACTGCTGGACACACCTCAGCTTAGCAGCAGATGTTGTTCCTGCCAGGGAGAGGATGGGTACACATTAAAAGGCAGCAGATGCTCCAAATAAGGAGTAAAATGTGACCAAAAGGGTGGCTGTGCAACCTGGATGAATTATTTTCCCTCCCCTTTAATTGGGGTGTTTTGATATCTGGGGACCACAGTGAGATCCAGGTGTCATTTCTGTTGTGATAGTCCTGATCCTAATGATAACCCTTGTCTTGGGATGGGCTCTCTGGGCCCATCACAGCTGAGGACCATCCCCAGTGCGAGGTGATGCACAAATACAGGACCAGGTGGTGGACCCTGTCCTAAAGAACTTCCAGATCAAGTGATCATGTTTTATCTAGCTCTGCTTCCATCCATAGTGATGCTGAGAAATAAAACCAGCTCCTAAGCACTGCTCTGGGCTGCCTGAGCCAGTTGTCCCGTAAAACAACCATGCCCAAGGAGGCCACACAGCTGTACACATCAAGCAGATGTCTTGCAAGTCATCTAAATGCAGAATAAAGCATCCAGTTATTGACAGTAAAATTCCTGTGTTAAGCAGAGGAAAGTCAGGCCCACCTTTTAGCATCATTTATCAAGCATGTAACGCCAAGGAAATTACTTTTTCTTCACTTGTGGCTTGCAATTAGTACAAGCCAATAAAAAATTTAAGGTCCTGCTGGGTCATCAAGCGTGTGGTTAGACCTTGGTGGCCTGAGGAAGGTGGGAACTGCCCTCTAAGCAAGGGCTGTATGGTGCAAGCTGGCATAATCTGCCAGAGAACCCCTTGGGGCACCCAGGCTTTGGGAGGCAACGGGGCTGAGAGGTGAATATGGAGCAAATACCCACCTTTGCTCATGACATTAAACCTGGGAGACACCCACTGTAATTAGCAGGGTGAGAGCAACAAAAAAATAGGGGTTTTTCTCATGGGGTGCTGTTTGACAGGAGAAATCTCCACCATGGGGAGCTGTGGATACTTGAATTTACCTGAGTTTCAAAAGCAGCTGGACGATATTCACTAAAGAAAGACACAGGAGGAGTTTTTACACCCAAAGACACAACTTTTCCATGAGAAATCCCAGCTGGAGGTTGTCGGGACTGTCACCCTGGGTTTGTCCTGTTCTGCTCTTCCTCAGCCACCTACTCTTGGCCTCTGTCAGAGACAGGAGCTGGGGCCAACACAACCTTCTGCCTGATCCCACCCATCTATTCATCAACATGCAAATGTCCATGCAATATTCCAGGCTCATTTTCCTTCAGCACTTCAGGGAGGAATGACTTTCAGGAAGAGGTGGTTTATTCTCTCAGTCTGCCTTAAAAAAAGTGAAGAGAGGGGTCATTTCACCTCACTTTAAGAAGATTAAAAGTCTGACAAGCCTTTGCAGCTAAAAGAGAGTGGGACATGTCCAGCAAGTGATTTGCATGACCAACCTTGGGTGTCTGTTTTAGGAGATGAACCTTCCCCTGGGGATGACTCTCCTCTCCCCTGACCACAAAGCAAGCCTGGGCTGACTAACCTGGACCTGAGCATCCAACTTTTAGAGGTGTAAATTAGGGCTGATGAAACCTTCCCAAAATTGCAAGCCTCACCTCAAATTTGCAGGAATCTCAGTTGTGAGGCAGAACACAGAAAAAGTACCCAAGGAAAGGTGTTAAACGCTAAGAAAAATGCACATTATTTCAGGGGGTTTTGTATGGGTTAATTCAATTTCGGTGCCACAAGTTTCTCTCAGATTTTCATGTCAGCTTTCAGCCCAAAAAATAGTTCTCCCTGAGAAGTCTACAATGCTTTCTATAACAAAGAAAACCTTTTGATAATCCCAGGACCTGGAAAGTAAAGGCCACTTCTAACTAGGGAAAAACTCGTAGCTGAAGACACTAAAACAAACTTCATTTTTAATCAAAAAATGGCCTCAATACCCGTCCAGACCATGAAACAATTTATTAATGGGATTAATCTGAACAGACTCAGCTGCTGAAGAAGCACAAAAGGTTTGAGTTGAGTCAGCTGGATTGTGATTCTGTGGCTGCAAGGAAGAGTCAAACCTTGAAGGTGTTCAAACCTGGTGCTCAAACCTGGTGCTCTCTTTTTGAGTCTTTCTGAGTATTCCAGTGGTGGGGAGTGGGCTCCTCTTTCAGGTCCAAAGTCATCATTTACTTTGAAGAGTAAATTTAAAGGGGCTGTAACTCCACAAGTGCCACAAACTCGGCTTGTACTACAGTTTTTAAAGAAAAATGTGGATGTCCTGTGGGAAAAGAGAGAAAATTATTTGGGACTTTTAACTCCTAACCTGCTGTGGGTTGACTAACAAGCAGAATAAAATGATCTGTCCCATTGGGAACTGAACTAAGGCATGACTTGTAAGGACAGAGGAAGTTGCACTTACTTATTTCAGGTCCGTGGCCTCTTAGTCTCAGAAACGTGCAATTCCATGTGCAATTTCCCCTTTTGTCTGGAATATTCTGGAGTGTCAAGTTGACACAGTGGTCTGTAACTGTGAAATTCCCAAAATAAATAGAAGGCAAAAGTTGCTTCAGACTTTTGAGTCTTGGGTGTCCAAAGGATGAAAACTTTGGGAATCAAGAGTTTGGAGGAATAGTGGAGGTTGGAAATGGATCCTGTGTAGGCATGTTCTCCATGCTCTCAATCCCTGGTTGGATGTTCTTTGGATATTCCACTCCATCTTAGACACTCTTCATTTTGAAACCCCTTCATTAAACACCATCTCTTCCATCCAACTCTGACCTCCAAAGGGACCTCCTTGGTGTTAACCTTTGACTGTGCTGCCATGTAAATCCATGGGCAGACAAAACCCCTTGATTTAAAAAGCTCCAGGGAGTATTTATTCCAGTCTTCTCACCCTGTGGAGATGCACCAAAATCCACCCCTGAGGCAGAGTATCTCTTGACATGGTGAAAAACCAACTCCATGCTCCTTGTTTAATAAAGACAAGAGTTAAAAGCTATAAATAAGCATTTTTCCACAGGAGTGGAGTTCCAGTTTTAGCTTCCTTGTTCACCAGGGGAGCATGGAGGGACATCTGGTGGTTAAATACTTTTCTGCAAGCGAATTGCAGGCAACACATATTTGGGGACGTGTTTTTGGAAGGGGGGGGTGTCTCCAGAAGAACGTGTCTCTCAGTAGCCCTAGAGCAGCAAAGATATTCAAGATAGTCAGTGCCAAGGAGTCTTTCTACCAGAACGGTCCCAAGAACATTAATTTTAATTTTTTATTTCTTTTATGGCACAACCACAACTGTGTGTGGATGCAGTGATGGGCACTCTGTGCCCCATAGATGTCAAAAATAGATAGGAAAGATAACTAATATGAAATCTATTTGAAGAAGGATAAAAATATCTCTGAGGGAGGTTGTAGAAAAACAGGAAATACAAGCAAAATCTTGTGAATTCTAGCCCTGGCTTCAAGCCTGTATTTCTCACCCCAGCCCTCTTTCATTTCACCTCCAAGGACATCCAAAGGGCAGTGATCAATCCAGTCTTGATTTCTCATTTTCTAAACAAAATACGGGCGAAAAAGGTTTTCTCCCACCAGGCTTCATAAGAAGCTCTTCTGCACTTGGCAGCAGAGGTCCAGGTGGGCCAGAGGGTTGTTTAATCCCTGCAGTTCTCCAAGGCAAAATGTGACCCAAGGCAAGAGTCAAACCCAGGATCTGGATTGTAATCCTGCAGAGGTCCTGCCAGGAATTCCTCCTAATTCTCCACTGCATGACTAGTGTAGAAACCTTCTCAAGATCTTGAGGTGTGAGTGCTGAGGTGTTGATGTCTCCATCAAGACACACCTTTGCTGGTTTTAAATCCCTCCAGACTCGAAACCGGAAGAGTCCCCAGCACAGGAATTTGATCTGGAATTTTCTACTCCCAGGACGAAATAAAAGGCAAGGGAAAACAATGCCCCAAATGAGCTCCATTCTGCACTGTTGCCCTACATGATGTGGCTTCCCCGTGGTTCCTGACACCCCAAAACCAGAAGGAGAGCTGGTCACTGTCACTGTCCCTGTTTTGCTGTGGAATTTAAGGTATGTGGATCTGCAGTGGCTGCTGCAGCCTGCAAAGTTCCCACCACCAAAAGTACTTCCATAGTGACATACAGTCTTTGGACAAGGTTTTTAGGTCAGCACTTCAGGCAGGTCCAGGAGGCCAAGAGTGACAGCACAATGATGGGCAGACCTGCTCTTGAGGTCACGCTGGGCATCAACCAGTGACAACTGCTGTCCATGGGTTTCCACCACCACAAAAAATCCACAAGGGGATTTCACCTCAGGCAAGCTGGAGCACTTTCTCCTGAGCAAGAATCCAGATCCAGGCCCGTTTCCTCACCAAATGTAGTCCAAAATCATGAGTGTGACCAAACCTTCCTGCCAGTGATGCCTCCCCGTGGTGACTCTTCATTTTCATAAAATCATGGAAACCCAGAATGGTTTGGGATGGAAGGGACCTTAAAGATCATCTCATTTCACACCTCTGCCATGAGCAGGGACACCTTCCACTAGCCCAGGTTGCTCCAACCTGGCCTTGCACACTTCCAGGGCTGGGACATCCACAGATTCATCTCTGTGACCAGAGCAGACCCACACCTCAGGGTCTATAATACATCTCTATCCCCATCTCTGTGATGGAGCAGAGGGCACTTACCTTTATTTTACAAATAAGGAGCAGAAGCACAAAATAACCAGAAGATGAGGGGGTTTTTTCACCTGACTTTTGTCTCCTCAAATCAAGAGGCAGATGGACATGTCTCATTCTGCAAAGCCTGCTGAAACGAGGTTGATTTCCCACACCTTGAGCTTCCAACCTCGCTCTGCCCTTGACATGGATGGGATAAAACACTCTCTAGACAACCAGAGCTCTCTAATTAACTGGAGAAGGGGAAAGACTACCTTGAATTAGATGTTGGGTTTTGACAGAAAATGTGAGATGTTCCACAACAAAGGACTTCCCCAACGCTGCACTTGAACCATGGAGACTGAATCCTGCATCCCAAGGGCCAGTCTCTCCATCCAACCCTTGTGAGATGCCTTTTGCCAACAGATTATGTAGAGAATGGGTCTTGCAACACACTGACCCGGCAGCCCTTGCTCTCCAGAGCTGTCCATGGGCATCCTTAGCAGTTGTCTCTCGCAGAAGGCCAACCTGAAGGAATGATTGCAGCTGGAGAAGGCCCCTGAGGTTCATTCTGAACATAGCTTGGTGAGATAAGGCTCAGCCTACGTCACAGCCGGGAGCTTGCAAACCATTCACCACCACAGGGCACAATCTGCTCCACCTACTTCAGTTGTCTTCAAATTTCGA
The DNA here is from genome assembly GCA_035222235.1 of Margarornis squamiger. Taxonomy (NCBI): domain Eukaryota; kingdom Metazoa; phylum Chordata; class Aves; order Passeriformes; family Furnariidae; genus Margarornis; species Margarornis squamiger. The sequence goes on from JAWWTY010000077.1 coordinate 1,633,387, forward strand.
CTAATCTAGATGGGAGGAAGATCTCGTGTCCCCAGGAGCACATTTCTCTGCTCCAATTCTATCAGATGGCCTAATAAGAGATATTCCCCTTCCCCACAAACTCTGAGTGGCCTGTGTTCATTGTGGCATTGATTTTCCCTTGAATTTATGGAGCATTTTTCACCACAAGATCAAGGGCTTGGCCACTTTTTCCCAACAATACTAGTCCTCCTCACTTTCTTCCCTCCCCTAAAAACTAAGATTGCTTATTTCTCATCAAATTGGTAGAACCCATGCAGGCATCTCTCCCCTGGGGTAGTCGGTATGAAGGATTTGTTTCATCACCATTCTCACAAATCTAGATTAAGCTCTGAATTTTGGCTTCCTTTCTAATCAGCAGGTTTATACAAAGAAATTTATGCACCCTAAGACAGCTGAGACCACCAGCCTTCTGGAGGGTCCTCTCATCCCATTTATTAGAGAGAGAGACAAGGTGGACACTTTAGGCAACATCATTTTAAGGAGGAATACTCAATTTTTGCTACACGATGCTGCAGGTAAGAACATGCCCTGAGCACAACATTAATGTGTCCATATCCCACCTGACCCTCCTCATATCAGATATCTCTCCATGTTTCCATGTGCTGTTCTACACATACGTGTTTTAGTTGCAAAATAACAAGTGCTTTCCTCAACAGGGGAATTCATCTGGAGTAAAATCTCTTTCCTCTGGAATAGTGGCACCACAAAAAGCTAATTCCAAAATAGCTATTCTGGTCACATTTGCCATGAAGACAAGTCCTAAGGAGATGTAAAACTGGCACCACAGACCTCGGCGTCGTGTCCCCTGTAGTGAATTTCTCAAAGAATGTCTATTGTCTTGCTTGCCTCTCACTGAGAGATGATAAAACCAAGGAGCTGAGGGGAGCACAGAAAGGAAAAGCTCTGCTGTGCCGAGTCTTGCACGTTGCATGGGAAATCTGGGCTCTTTTCTGGCAAACGTATTTTAATTACCTCCTTTTGTTTCCAGGACTGTTCCGTGTAACAGAGCCCAGGCTGCCCTTGCCAAGCAGCTCGACCTCTCTGGGCATTTCCACGCCAAAATCATCAGGTCTGTTGTAAAATCGTGGCATCTCAGAGATAATTCATGCTGGATTCGTTGTGATTTATTCTCTGGTGGGGATTTTACTCCAACCTGGTTCTGAGTGCTGAAAACGCAGTGAGGAGGTTTTGTTTCTGTTCACACTTTTATCCCAGGGCTGAGAATGCAAACACCAGGGAAAGTCCAGATATAAAAGGTCTGCAGTGTAATAATAATTTGCCCTAGGCAAGAAAAAATTCAGGCAAAGAGTAGCAATAATTCAACACCCAAAGACATATAAAAAAATTAATGCAAGTCATATTTGTTCATCCTGATCCTGATGGAGGTAGAGGAGGCATCTTTAATAATTTGTGACCAGTGAACACTGTGAACAAACACAGAGTAGTCTTTGAGTGAAACTATTATACTTTTTCTGAGGTTATACAAAGCCTTTTTTCACATTGCAAAGAGAAATCTGCGAGCAAAACACGCTGTCAGTGAAGCTCTATCAGCCCTTGCTTTTGTGATTATCCAGTAATGATGACATTGAGATTTCTACCCAAGAGAAAAAAACCACCTGTCAAATTCTCTTCTGCAAATTGTCACCCTTAACCAGCGTGTGCTTCAGGGGAAGCAGTCAGAGGCTCAGTGCAAGGGGCACAGGCTGGAGTTTAATTGATTCCAGCAAAATGCAGAAGCCATCCCAAATGGAAACCACATTTGCGTGAACGACCAGATGAATAATTTCTATCTGGGACTTCTTTGCCCACAAACTACTCACAAGTGAAAGAGAAAGAGGTATTTTGTCAGGTTATTTCTGCTGTGCGGGGACTGCCAAGTATTCCTTGCTGTCCTTGCAATTTTCCCTTTATCCTTGTCTTTATACTCTGCTTATCCAGGACGGTCCGTACGGACGGAGCAGCTCTGCTGACTTTAGAAGAACCTTTCATGAGCAAGGATCACTTGTGGCAAGGCAGCCAGAAGAAAGGTCTGATCCTCCAGGTATCTCCAGGCAGGGACCTTTCATTTCTAAATTGTTAATAAAGGGACGTGTGCCCCACCAGCAACCACCACCCACCTATTTAACAAACCTAACTGTGAAATTGGAGCCTTCCCATTTAGCCTGGGTTTGCCTTTGATGCAGTTCCAGGGTTTAGGTTGCCTTATTTGCCTTTAATTTCTAATCCAGGCATATAGCCAAGTTTAGGACACACTGTCTCCTGTATTACAGTATCTTCAGCACGGGCTGTGGCTGTTATATGAGCATCCTACAGCTCAAGAGGAGCTCTAGCAGGTCAACCAAAAGCCCCCTGAGCTCCAAAACTTGTCTCCAAGAGCAGAGAAAAGTGGACAGTTAGAGATGACCACAAGAAAAAAGGGCACTTTGAGAAGGATCCCTTCTCCTGTGACCCTCCTTGTCCGACCCCCAAGCTTGTGACCAGGAAGGCTGAGTGTTACCAGGGTGAGACATGTCCTTGAGAAGGTTTTGCTCCAACAAACACCATCAGTCATTTCATCCAGGTGTTTCTCCTTCATCCTGATCTCAGATGTCCAGCTCAGGGTGCTGAGGAGTGGCTGTGGGGTCAGGAGTGGGGAATCACAGTAGGGAAAGTCACAGAGCACCTGGTGGGCAGTGCAGGGTGTTCTCTCCTGAGTATCCCACAGGATGTGGGTGTTCAGTGAGGTGTGGGTGACACTTCTGCATGATGCCTGCAAATGGGCAGAGAAGGATCCAGGGCACCAGCCACTCCTCCTGGTAATGGTGCTGAGGTTTGACTAACCAGGAAAATGGGTTTAAGGTCATCAGCTCACATCTGAGGGATCTCTAGGATAGGATTCCTTAGAAGAAGAGAATGTCCTTATCACCTGCCCTGAAAGATTGGAGGATGTTTTCACAGTTGGAAAGGGCCAGGGGCAACATTACACAGAGGTGGTGCAAGTGTTTTTCTGGGGCATTCCCCCATGATCTCAGATGGAAAGCACGATGACGCTCTGTCCTGGAGCAGACAGCTGGAGAGGAAACATCCCGGGGTGGGATGAGGAATAAACACCTTCTCCACAGGAAGGCAATCAACAGCTTCTCTGTGCCTGGCTCATCACAAGACATTTGAGTGTCTTGGGCTGCAGTGTGATATCCACCTACACCATCAGTGACTCACTGGTGAAGATCCCTCACCACCAGCACCCTCAGCGCATCCTCCATCCTTCTCCCACCCTTGTAGGTGATTCAAGCAAGCAGGGGTGGACTTGTCCTCTTGAGGAGTGCCAGGGGAACAACAACAGCTCTCACACACCTCCCTCCCAAGCCAGCATTATGCCAGGGATGGAGAGACAACTCTATCCCTGGGAGTGCACACAAAATAAAGGCCCAACTCGAGAAAACACCGAGATAATGCGACGCCTCCCTCCTCCTGGCTGGCAAAGGAGCCCTGGAAACCCACGCCTTCCCCTCAGTTGAAAACATCTCAGGCTTCCTGAGTGAACTTGGCTGAGGTCTAACAACATGAATAAGCTTCCCCTGTCTGGAAGCCAACTGGCGAGGAGGGCTTGGATGGGACCCTCCGTTTGTTACGGGGGAAAATGGCTGGTCCAGCTCTCCTCGTTCAGCGTCGCGCTGCTGGTCGGGAAATAAAGACTGGAGGGCTGTTTGTAACACTGAACACTCAATCCCTTCCAGCCTCAAAGACACTGAGGCGGCACAGAATCTACCCTATTCACCAGGATGACCTAGTTCTGTTGTCAGTAGGTTAGAGTGGAGCAAAGTTGAGGGAGAACATCCTGATTAGAGGGATCTCCCCACAATGGGACAGTGAGTACTCTTTTGTCCCTTAGTTTTCACCCCCAAAATCCTAATACTGGGCTTGCCATCAACGTTAGAACTTGGTGAGTCATGACCTCTGCTGGCACCAAGTTTCCACCACGAGAAGATCCAGCATCACCCCATCCCTGGTGCTGGACAATGGCATGGAGGGCGTTTGTTTTGACAGCTTTTTAGGGGTTTTTTAATCCCTTCTCCTTCTGCTCCATCCCTGAGAAAGCCTGGAAGAGGAGGCAGCACCTTCATGGGTTCTCCTCCCCCCAGCAAAGATGGGATGCTCCACGCTCCCCACCCCAGTTTCTCTGCATCCTGAGAGACCTGAAGCCCAGCTGGGTTCCAACTCCACGCTGTGTCTGATGGCCCTTTCCTCCCATCTCTGAGACAATGCTGCTCCTCAACACATTTAGGATCACTGCATACAGACGAAAAATAGCCAAGAAAAGAGACAGCTCACACATGAAAAGCTACTCAGTCCCTAAATAAAAGAGTGATTAAATTGCTTGTCTTTACCTACCCTGATGGATTGAGACACACAGACAGACATTTCCTTATTGCTCTTTAATGACATTGCAATACCCCAATTAAATACTTGTCTCAATTTAAAATATATATAGAGATTAAAAAAACATGGCACGTTGCACAGCCAGCCCACTGAACAACACACTAATGGTTTATTAACTGCTTATAAACGTTAAAAATAGCTTGAAAGAAAACGTTTCCTTTTCCTCTTCCCTTTTCTGGTGGCGACTGTTAATAAAGGATTTAATCACCCATTTCACATCCTGTTCTAAAAGGAAGGGGCTTTCCTGATAACAGATGCCCCTCTGGCCAACTGGCAAGGGAAAGGGGAATGTATGAGGGATATAAATGTATTTCAGAGGACAGCCAACAAAAAGGGGGAGAGGGGGAGAGAGAAAGAGAGGGAGGGAGGAAGAGGAGGAGGAGGAGAAGGGGGGAAGGAGAAGAAAAAAAAAAAAAAAAAAGAACCTGAAAGGATTAGAAATTAAAAAGAAGGTATTTTGTGCTGAGCTAAATATTATTTTGTTTCCATTGAAAGGGTTAAGAAAACAAAGACAGAGTTGACAATTTCTCCCGACTGGAAGCTGGGAATGGCCCACGGTGGCACAATGCTATTATTCTTGCATGGGCCCATTCTCACTGGATTTTCCACAAAATCTTTAATAATTTGATTCTTTTCAGCCTCAGCAGCCAGCTGAGCTCTTTAAGAAACAGTAACAAAAACCCAGAGAAAAACCCACTACTGAGAGGGGAGCTTTGGCGGAGAGAGGAGCTGAAGCCGATTAGTTTGGCCTGAATAGAACCAGCCGGGTCCTCGAGCTCTTGCTCAGCCTGGAGCCCTCTGGCTCATTCATTGCAGTACAATATCACCACCAGAGCCCGGGCCTAGACACTAAATTACACTATTATAAAACTAGATTGATACACAAACTTTCCCTCCCAGGCTGAGTAGGGGACTTTTTTCAACAATGTTTTTTTTTTTTTCCTTCTTCTTCTTCTTCTTTTTTTTTTGGGGTGGGGTTGGGGGAGCTCCGGGGTCTATTCAGGCGTTTTGAAGTATGGCCATTCATATCGAGCATATCAATTCTTAATGGTGCCACACACAGGAGCTGCGAGCACGGGCACACACACACAGCCCTGCGGGTTCCCCGCGGGGAGGGCGGCAGGAGATTTGGTCGGGGTTATCTCCCCGAAGACCCAGCGGGACGGGAGCCTTTCATCGGCCGGGGGGCGGCTCGCATTGTCTCCAGGAATTCCCGTCCGAGCCGTGATGGCATTGACTGGGGAAAGGCGGACGTTTGACCCTCCTCTGGGCATCCCTGAGCATCACCTCTCCCCGGTCCGGTCCAAGCATCCCCCTCTCCCTGATCCAAGCATTCCCTCTCCCCGGTCCAACCATCCCCCTCTCCCCAGTCCTAGCACCCTCTTTCCCTGATCCAGGCATTCCCCTCTCCCAGTTCCAAGCATCCCCCTCTCCCTGATCCAAGCATCCCCCTCTCCCTGATCCAAGCATCCCCCTCTCCCTGATCCAAGCATCCC
>JAWWTY010000077.1:1639422-1673083 GCA_035222235.1 Margarornis squamiger
CCTCCACGCCTCTCGGCCGATCTGATCCAGGCATCCCCCTCTCCCAGTTGCCAGCATCCCCCTCTCCCTGATCCAAGTATCCCCCCCTCTCCCCAGTCCAAACATCCTCTTCTCCCTGGTCCAAACATCCCCCTTTCCCTGGTCCAAGCATCCCTCTCTCCCCAGTCCTAGCATCCCCCTCTTCCTGATCCAAACATCCCCCTTTCCCTGATCCAAGCATCCCTCTCTCCCCAGTTCTAGCACTCCCCTTTCCCTGATCCAAGCATCCCCCTTTCCTTGGTCCAAGCATCCCCTTCTTCCTGATCCAGGCATTCCCCGACTCCCAGTTCCAAGCATCCCCCTCTCTCCCTGGTCATCACATCCCCCAGATGCTCCCCCTGGGGCAGTGAGAGATCCACTTTCTAAAGGTGCATGTTTTTTGGGGGAGTGAAGGGGGAAATAAACATCCTCGAGGTCCCTTTTAGGCACCCTCTTCTGTCATTTTGATGGGCAAGTCTGAGTTTGGCCACATGGCCCCAAAAATCAGTGTTTGTGAGGTTGATTCGGGGTTTTGGTGTGTGTTTTAGCCACACCAAACCTCAGCAGCTCAGGGTGGGAAAATCTGATTAGATCCCTTTCTTGCCCAGGGAAAAACCTTCCTACAGCTGGATTATTTGCTTGGGTTTTTTGTTTGGTTTTTTTTTTAAACCCCTTGAAAAATAGCAAATCCTTCTTTAGGAGAGACAAGGGTCCTCAGCAATGAGTCCTCAGCATTATCACCTCCTGCTTCAGCCTGGAGGAAACCTCCTCCTCCTAACACATTGCTCATTTGTGGCTCTAAAACACGAAATTGGAAATGTCACCTTGGAAAGAAGCGAGTTGGAGGTGGGGAGGGGAAGAAAGGATCGGGAAGAGAGGGAGGTTTGTATACCAGAGAACGTGCTACATCCATGTATCCCCACCCCACATCCCTTCACCCTCATGGACAGCCCTCAGGGTGCAAAACACCATCCCAACATACACGACCCAACGTTGGCCATGGAAAGCTCTGCCTAATCCTCTTTATATTAATTTTCCAGCGTATTTTTGGATGGGAGCTGCACCTCTCCATGCATCTCCTTCTGATTAATCTTTCCCTGGGACTTATCTACCTTAATCCCTGCCTAGTTTTTTATTTTTTACTTGCCATTCCTGCAATTATTTTTATTAAAACAGATGTTATTAAAAAGAAAAGTAGGAAGGATAGGCTTTTTGCTGATTTCTCCTGGGGAAAAATGCACAGGGGAAAAAAAAAATCCTCCCTTTCCTTGCCTGTGCTGGCACTCGTGGAATTTATTTTCCCCAACTTCTTATTTTCTTTTCTCAAAACCACTTTCAGCAATGAAAACAATCTCACTCTCCTCCGCCTCCAAACCTCAGGCTCCCCAAACGCTCGGAATACATTAAAAGCAACACAAAAAGAGCAGCAACCCAACATGCAAATTAAATCAAAACTTACTCTCCGCAAGAGGGAAATAAACAAACAAACAAAACCCCCACAGCTTCTCTCCGCACAAAGAGGAGAAATTAAAAGGGATTTAACAGTTTGGAAGAATTTGGACTGTTTTCAATGGGTTTTCTGAATGGGAGCTGTTGTATGACATCAGCACCAATCCTTATATCGGGCATTTCTGGAAGAGAGAGGGGTTGGGGTTTTTTTCCCAAATCATTCACCGAGCAGAAAATCTTTTGAGGAGTTTCCACTTCAAATATTTCGGATAAGCCCTAACAAACATGAAGGAAAGGAATCTTGGCGATTATCGGTGCCACCTCCATCATTCCAAAGCATGGGACGTGGCAGCACCAGGTTGCTCGTTTCGGGAACCCTCTAATTAAGATGGTACAATTAGGAAGCGACAGAGCCCGGAGTCGGGATCCTGCGGCTTTGTGTTGTCCTGAGTGTGGCTCTGGGGAGGGTTTATCATGGGAATCCTGGGGCCTGGGAGGCTGGGAGTGATACGGAAAACTGAATTAGGGCAGAGGGAATAATTAGCATTGCAGCACATGGAGGAATGACCCTAAAACATCTGAAAGCTGGGGCTGCTTGCGGAGAGAAACAAAGGAGCCCGGCAAGAGAAGAAAGCAGCAATTAGAAAGGAGAGAATGGGCTGGGGTGTCAAACCACAGACCTGCAAATGGACACAAATTGTCCTGATTTTCTTTTTTTTTTTTTTCCCCTGCTTTCCTCACAGGGACTGTAGTTTCAGGAAAAGCCACCTAGGAATGATTATATCAGACATAAAAATCCGAGGGGCAAGGTCCAACCTCTGCGTTTTAAGCCCCGGTGGAGGTTGAACATTCATAAATTAATTGTTATATTCATCAAGATCAATGAAAGAAATGTCTGGGAAGCAGCCACATCTTTTCTTCCTGTGCCATGTTTTTTGGGGGCAGATTTCTTCTCAAAGTCAGACATCCCCCACACTCCAGTGACTCTGTGGTATCCAGCCTAAAATCACGCCCAGCTGAGGAGCAGCCCATCAGCACCAGCCCCATCAGCATCACTCCATCACCAGGCTGGCTCTGAATCAGAGCAGCTCCCTCCTCCAAGTGGGTGACAGACAAGGAAGTTGGAAGCAGCACCCTGGTTATCAAAAAATGCACCTTGACCCCAAAACCAGCTGTGTTGGTTCTCTGATAGTGGATCTGACATCCCACCTGGGGCTGTTTTCAGCAGATCTTGCACTTCAGGGAGAGGGAAGATGGAAAAGAAAGAAGGAACCAGGCAGCAGGTTGCATTGATGGTGGTGGTTTGCCTAATAATTAGGGTGAGTATCCCCAAAAACTCCAAAAAATGGAGGGAAAAAAGCCCCAAACTCATCATTTTTGGACATCCCTGCCACAACATCGTTCCCATGGGGAAGTGAAAGACAAGCCGCTCGTCTTTTGCTGCCAAAATATCCATTGGGAGGCAAATTCCAAACTAACACCAGCCTCACCTTAGGGAAAACTGGTGGTGGGAACCAACAAGCACGAGGAAGAAACTGTGGGAATGACGTAAAGCAGAGGGTAAATCAACGGGGGAACGACGGGCAGTTCCCGTGGGGGACGGGATGCCAGGCAGGAATGTCTCATGTTCCCAGTCCCCACCAGGCTCTGACACCCAATTGCCCTGGCAGGGCATCGTCGTGGCGAGTTGGATGAGTGCCCGGAGAGGGAATAAGGGGGTTATTGTGGAGCTGTGGATCAGGCCTGTGTGTGCCGTGCCAAATCTCTGAGCCACCTCCCTGCCCCTCGGCTCCCCTCTCCGTGCAGCAGCGGCAGCATTGGCAGCACTGCCACCCCTCCCAGGACATCCCTGTGGCAGCGGGGAAATTCAGGCTTTGGAGATGCTCCCGTGCCAAGCTGGCTGTCTGCAGTTCTCCCTGATGTGTAAAATGAGGGTTAGCTGTTAAACATTCCCACTTCACCTTCCTAAACCCTGAAACACGAGCACTTGCAAGCCCTCAGAGGTCCAATGAGACCTTCAGGTGCCCGTATCACTCCTCTAAGTGACTTTATTTATATAACTTTATTTCTTTCATTTTTTCCTTTTGTTTTGTTTTAGTATCCCTTTCTTCTCTCTGATAGCAGCAGCATCCTGGAGCGAGGAGTTCCCGAGATGGGGACATTACGTGGTGGCTTGTGTTGGGCTTGCACCCCTGATTTTCACCCTGCCAGGAGCCCAGGTGATCCATCCTCTTCACAAATGCCTGTCATACCACACTTGTGCCTCTCCTTCCAGGACAGAAGGATTCTTTCCCCAAGCTCCTTTTATGGAGCTGCTGCACCTCAGCAAGCCACGTCGTGCCCTGCATGAAATCCCCCCAAAAACTTCAGCCTCCTGGAGCTGGTGGAGATGAGCAAAGAGCAGATTGAGGCCCTGGGGTGCTGGGTGGCCCTGTCCAGCAGGCAACCAGACTTCTTGTGTGACTCCTAACCCAAGGTCCCAGACAGCGTCCCCACACCCCACCCCCCCCCCCAATTCCCTTTTTCTCGGTATTTTTCTGGCATTTCCTGACGTGTTTTTTCTTGCGTTACATTTCTCAAGGAGGGCTGCCTGATGAGCAGCAAATCATTATTAATTCCTCAGGTATTCGCCCTGATACAATTAACCCCCAGCACGCCACACCCCGGGCTGCACTTCCCAAAACAACCCCCCAGTCCACATCCATCCCCACCACCTCCAAAACCCTTCTGACCCCTTCAAGGGCATCTGACCACTCATCTCTGCTGGACATGGAAATTTTGGGTCCATCCTCATTTTTCCAGGGTTTTTAAGTGATTTGTCCCCACCTTTTTCCCAACAAAAGTATCGTCTTGCATTGCCCTCAACAAGAGGCATCGAAGCCACTTGGAGGGTTTTCCAGTCTAAAAAGTCGAGGAAAGCCACGAGTAAAGTCCCTTTTTCTCTTCTGGGGAGGCCAATGTGGTTAGAGAAGGAATGACGCTGCCAAGCTTTTGTGTAAACCCAGGCAAGCCTTGCTAATCTTGAGACCTGGCTTATCCAGGTCAGAAAGGACATTCCTTTAGGCTTCCTGGATAATAGGAAACCTCCCCTGTGGTGGGAAAGTTGGATTAGATGATCCTTAAGGGCTCTTCCCACTCAAACCATTCTAGGATTCCATTATTCTATTAAATGTTTCCCAGTGTCCCTCAGGAGGACTTTGGGATGGGAGTTTTCTGAGCACCACAGAGGGACTTTTCTCCCCCTGGAAGGGGATTTGGTGTTTCAGCACCAGGACAAGGAGGGTGAATGGTGCTGCCAGGAGGGGAAGAGGTGAGAATTAGGAACAGTCCTGGAGGTGGTGGTTGGAGAGACCTCTGGATGCCATCCTCTCGTTCCCCCTCCCAGCATTACAAACAGCACATGGAAGAGTTAAAAGTCGAGTTTGTAATGAAAAAAACCCCCACAGAAATAGAAAATATCTGGAGGCCTGATTCCTCTCCTGCAGTGGGGTAAAAAAAGGCAGTGTGATGCAGGAGGGAAGAGAACTTTCAAACAAAGCTGCATCCCAGCTCCCAAAATCCAGCTCGGAGCTGTGCCTCACCATCCCTGTTTTCCCAGAGGAGAAACTGAGGCAGGGAGACTTGCCAGCAGAGGCACTGGATGAACTGCATGGCACACCCCTCGTGGCTCACATTTCCTCTTCTGAAGTCACCTTCCACCCAGTGACCTGAGGAACTGCTCACAAATATCTCTTCTTTAATTTGGTGGTTGAAGAAACCAAGGCGTTTACCTGGTGCATGGACCATCAGATCCTTCTCTCCCCCTTTCAAGGGATAAGGATTCAGTAGGACATCAAGGCTACATCTCTCCATCTTTCCCCAACCCTGGAAAAGATCTTTGCAAAGCTCTTTAGCAAATATCATCTTTCCCCCAACACCATCAGGCAATTCCTATAGGGAAAGGGCAACAGCAAAGGATATTCACTCCAATGTTAACACTGGGAGGGGAGAAATCCATGTTCAAGGTCTGGAACATTGGAATTAAAGGAAAAAAACGTTGGTGATTTGGGCCAAAAACACTGAATCACCCTCAAGTTTGGGCCTGATCCCTCCTTGTTCTGGGAAAAGGGCTCACAGCCCTTTTATTCCAGTGGGAATAAGCAGCCAAAGAGCAGAATCAGCCCCGTGTCAGGCTGTCCACCAGGCTCCTGATGCACCACTTTTGCTGCTCTGGGCACCTGGTGGTGAATCAGGAGGGACAAGGCAAATTGGGACCCCTCCAGTTCAACCTCCAGCGGCTCAAAGGTAACCCAGGACAAGGGGGGAAACCCAATTTCCATCCCCTGACATCCAACCCCTGCCAGGTTGTCTTCAGCAGCTCTGCAGTTCATCATAGAGTCATTAAATTTGGAAAAGACCTCTCAGACCATCGAGTCCTGCCACAGTCACGCAGCATTTCTTGAGCTGCAAACTGAAGGAAAATGAGGCTTTCCAGCCCTGTCTGGCTGTAACTTTTCCAAGAGGGACCCTGCCCCAAGCTTGGGCATCTTCTACCACAGCCAAAAGTGGGGAAAGCCCCTGTTAGGACCTGGAAAACCCTAAAGGATGTGGGACTGCCACCTCCTCAGCCATGTGGATTTGCTCCAGCATCTCGACATAAAGGAGCTTGTTGACTTTTAACACCACCTGGGAGGGAAGGAAGCAAAGAAAGAACCCCAGAGAGGAGGAGGAGGAGGAAAACAAGAGCTTTACAGCCTGCCTTGAAAAGCCCTAAAAAACAACAACAAGAAAAAAAAAAAAAAAAAAAAGAAAAATAAAAAGAATGACATTCCTGGCTGCCCTCACACCTATTAGCTTAGGAAATGGTGCCCGCTCTCCGCTGGGACCTGACTGAGACCAAAGGCCAGAGGACCTGTTAGCAGGTACTTGAGAGAGGGGCTGCATTGCGCTGGAGGCGTGAGAAGCCCCCGCAGCCTCCCCCGATGGGGGCTCCTTAATGACCATATAAAAGGCTTGGGGAGGGGGGGATGGAGCGGCTGCCAGGGCAATCCCCGGCACAAACCTCCCTGCCCAGGGGAACCACGGCGTTCCTGCATTTCTAAACCCCTCCGAGGTGCTTTTCCCAAGGCGGGGATGGGTGACACCGCAGGTCGGATAAGGCGCCCTTTGATGTCGGCGAGCATCGCGACATCGCGGGGCAGCAGCTGTGGCGTCCCAGATGTGCGTCCCCACATCAAGCAAAGCCCATCCCACACTTTCAGAAACATTTCTCCTTTTTTCCCCCCAGACACTGGTGATTTTTTATTTTTTTTTAATGGAAACGAGAGCCTGGCAAAGTTACTTCATCCATCATCCTTTTTTTTATTATTATTATTATTTTGCCTTTCTTTAGAGTTTGTGACAGTTGAATTGGTGGATTTGGTTTTCCTTCATTTGGGTTTGTAGAGGGGGAAAAAAAAAGAACCCGTGGATGGTAAGAGGAAAATGGAACTGTTTTGTTTCAGCAAAGGGAGAAGTGGCTTTCCAACACGACCTTTTCTTAATTAAAAATGGTAGCATATTAAATATATTAATCTCTATTGTATATTATATATTTATATTATCTAGATCTTCTATATTTTGTATTTACACTAAATACACATCAATATAATAAATATTCCCTTTCCTTTCCCTTTCATTTCCCTTTCCTTTCCCTTTTAGCTTTTTCCAATATCCAAACAATTTCCAACCATTCTACCTCCCATTTCCTGTGAAAAGGGGCAAAAATAATTGAAGCCCAAGCTCTTCTTCAGCCCCTGGTTCCAGGCTGTGCATCCCCCCAGCTTCACTGAGCACTCCCCTCCCTGAAATCAGATACAAGAGCACAGCAAAGAGAGGCAGGAGACACCAAACTGGTTCTGAGATGACTATTCAGGTGCAGGATCTCAACCCAACTCTCCTCAGACCCACTCCAGATTCCCAAATACCTCTTTTCCTATAAGCTCTACATGTTTGTCCCTCCTTTCCTTTTCTCTGGTCCCTTCAGTTGTGAAGCTGAAAGAAATTAAGCTGCACAATCACATCCTTTAACTTTCAAATCCCTTGGTTCTGTTTCTATAGACTGTCTGCAAGCAACAGTCTCTTCTCAGGAAATTTTGAAGGGAAAAACAACAACCAAAAAAAGAGAGACAACAAAAGCAACCAAAAAATGAAAAAGGACAGCTCATCTCTCCAGTCACAACACGTAGGAAACATCCACTGGGGCTCTGATTTCAAAAGAAAGAGGTGCTGCTCTCTAAGTCATTCCTATGCCGAGCCTTAGCAATTATTTAAGCAGCATCAGGATATTCCCTGTGATAAATCACACCCTCCTGCTTTCCTGGCTGCCTCAGTCATTCTGCCTTCCCCCAAAAAGCCACGGAAGGCTCTGGAGCTGCAGCGAGTTCCCTGCAGGGGGAACACTGTCTTCATGCAGTGACCCAAGTGAGGTGATTCCTTGCTGGCTCCAAACCCCTGCACAGCCCTTCCACCCTCCCTTTGTTGAGCCTTAACAGCCTCACCTGATCGTCATTCAGCCTTTCCGAGCTGGGGAAGCAATGCCAGATCCAGCTTTTAAAACCAACTGATGGCAAATGACTCAGCCAAGGTCATCCCAAAATCCTGTGCTGCAGGAACCTCTTCCCTTCTCTCACCCACTTGTAGTGGCCCAACCTCAGAGCCATCCTTTACCTGCCTTTCTCAGCAATTAATTGGCTGTTGTTTGGCATTTTGAAGCGTTAATTGTTTCCAGTTGCTGTGGAAGGACCTAGAAAAGGAACTCTCCACGTGGCAATGGGTACTGAGATGTTGTGGGTCTTTGAAGAAAAGTGAAACATGGAAAAACATTGTTCATGAAGCTTTTCAAAAAGGCCAGTTTATTACAGAAATCAGGGAACTCTCCCAAATTCCCAAGAGAAGCCACACTTTTCCCACTTAATCCTTCTGCACAGTCTCATAGAAGCACCCCAAGAGAAGAACAGAGCCCTGACCCACTCAGGTACAGAAACAGACTTCACAGACATGTGTTTGATGTTCCTTTTCTTCCCAAGAACAGCTGGAAGTTCAAAGCATTTATCAAAAAGCCAAGGGAATTCCATCACCATGTAGATTTATTCTTTAAACAAACAAACAAACAAACATTTTGATAGGAGTTGGTGGGAAGGCTTAATCTAACCTTTCTTTCCTGCTTGAACCCCCAAGGATGAATTGTATCCTGCTGGTAGAAGGGCAAAAGGCAGCACTAAGTTTGGAAGAGTCTTCCCTTGGAAAGCTCTGCAGTGCAGGAACAGGGATTGGATGGCTGTTTTGCAAGAGATTCCCTGTCCTTTGGAGAATTGTTACAGGAAAACCTCTCTTAGACGTGTCCACAAGGGTGTTGGCAAAGCCATTCCAGCTGTTCTCAGCCTGGTGGGGTTTAAGCTCTTGAGCTGAAGTTCCCACAGCTGAATTCCAAATTCTGAGTTCCCACTGCCCAGAAAAACACATTCCAGCCAACCTGCTGGAAGGAATAATCCCCATACTTATGGCAGAACAAAACTTGGCTGAGATGGAGACCTGCATCTCGCCTGGGAGAGGTGCAGAAGTCAGTGCTGAGACTGAAACCCCCAGCTCTGTATTTATTCCTGTTCCAACAGTCCTGATGCCCCACCCAAGACCAGATCGTTCCAAGCACACACCAGCTCCTGCTTTGCATGGGTTTATTTTGCTGTTCATGGGTGTAGAGGAGGGCTCAGCATGGATTGATGGGTTAGAGAAAGGAAAATGCAGTTCAGAAGGGCTGTGACAAACATTTAATCTGTTTTCCAGCACAGCACGAGCCAAAAGATTCCCCTTCCATCAGGCTGTGACCTCAGGTTTTGCTTCAGCATCTTCTGCCTCCCTGATTTAGTGGCATCCCAAATGTCACCTGTTTAAATTTTGGGCATTTATCAGAGCTAACAAGGCTTTCCTGGGCTGCTGAAGGCAAACATCTGGGTTGAGCCTTATTTCTAGTGTATTTATCCATATTTTCATCTGCCACTGCTTGTTTTTTGGGCACTGCTCCCGCAGATTGGAGAGCCTTTGAGCAGGCAGCTCTCTCTCCCCAGGGAGGCTTCAGTGAAGGAACTTTGTACACATCCTTTGGAAAACCCATGGGTGTTTTGCCAGGGAAGGATGAAGAAAGGAGGTGGTTTGGGGGATGGAACCATCACCCTCAAGGACAATGGCCACAACACTGGCAATGCTGCTCAGCTTTGCGAGGCAGGAGGACCAACCTCCTCCCTGCTGAACCCATCCAAATGAAGCTGTCCAAGCTGCTGCCTCCAGCTGTCATTTCCTGGGCACTGTTTCCCATTTCTGACCCCCAAAAAAGCCACCTAGTAATAGGGCTCACTGTTCCCCTCCTGTTTTGCAGCTCCTCATCAAACAGATGTGCAATCGGTCAGAGCAAAAGTCAGTCGGTGGATCTTCCACAAGGACAGGGAAAAAAAAGTCCCCAGCCCATAAATAAATAAGGAAGGAAGTATAAAAGGCAAGGCCTTCTCAAAGCAATGGCTTGCAGCTAAGTGTTTTCAGTCACCTCTAGTGACCAGACAGGTTATTCAGAGTAATTCCAGCCCTGGAGATGACATTTGACATGACATGAACATGAGATGCATCATTTAGGTCACTGTGCTGAAGCACAAGACACCCCCCTGTCTTCCTCCTCCTCCCCTCCTCCGTGCCCCTCAGGGAATCTAAAAGTTCAGGGTCTTTAAAGCCGAATTCCCCACACAAGAGTTCAGCACCTTTCAACCTTTCCAGACCTATTACAGGAAGAAAGCAGGGTGGAAGGAGCGTGGAGGGCAGGAGGGAGGGTCAGGGGGTTGTTTCAAGGCAGGTTATTTACAGGCAGGTTTGGAAGCTGAAGAGAAAAGAGGCTTTTTGCTTTGCTTGGGAAGGGAGATAAAAGTCACTAGATGGGTTCATCTCCAGGGCCAGTGGCAGAGCACAGGTTCCTTCTAAAAGCCTTATGAATGTACCTTTCATTCTGCAATAATCCCTGCATAATGAAGAGATAAAGGCAGCAAAGTGGGATGGACCATCGCAGGGTACCAGACTACAGGTTTAAAATTAAAACCCAAGAGATCAGGGATAAAAAGCAGCACAATCTACCCAGCCATGATCAGATGAGTCACTCTTTTAGTCACTTTGGGGGTTAGTTTGGGCTGGTCTGGCACTGAACAGCAGGTTGGGATGGGCAGGTGGTAGTCAAGTCCCAAACAAAGCCATGTGCATGATCAGGTCAGCTCCTCTGCCCAGAGCCTGCCACAGGAGGATCATCCATCCATGAGGTTCAGTCCCCCAGTGAAAATCCTCTGCTATTCATATTTCTCACTATTTTCTTTCCCTGCACACTTTTATGTTGTTCTCTAAACCCCCTCAGCTCAGAGAAATGTATAAAATTATCAGTATATGAAGGATATGGTCCTGAGTGGGGTCAAATCACAGAACCACCTTTCCCACACAGGGAAGCAGTGGAATCACCATCCCTGGAAATGTTCAAAAAATGTGTGGATGTGGCACTTGGGGACGTGGTTTAGTGGTGCCTTTGGCAGGGCTGGATTAACAATTGGGCTTGATGATCTTAGAGACCTTTAATCATAACGATTCTAGGAATTCTCTGAAATAAGCACAGTGTTCAGAAGCTGCAGATGGGACATTATGATGGACAAACATTCCTTTGTACCACCAGGAAAGGTTTTCCAGGCCCATCTGTGGTTATATTTGCAAGGAGCACAGTCAAAATGATGGGGGCTGGAGCTGGAAGGGAGGCAAAGATGTTGCTCAGTCCATTGCCCGTGTGGTTTTTGTGTCTTCTCTGTGGCATGGAATGTCTGCCTAGGACTGGTTGGGAGCCAGGAGAGGTGACAGTGATGGACTGGCCAGGAGCAGGGACCAGGATGGACCTCTTGGGTAGTTTGTCCACCTGTACTGGGTGGGGAAACAAGTCAGGGTCTTCAAAAACCAGTTCAGGTGTGGCTCCATCCTACAATACTGGAAGTGGAGCCAGAAGGGGCTACATGGTGGGCTTGTTGCTCCCCACCATGCAGAAACAATGCTCCTGGGATGTCCCTTCTGGCTGTGAGTTACTCCTAAAGTTCCCTCTTCCTTGGCTGAGACCAGAAGAAAGGAACAGGCATGCAATATATTCCTGAAAAGTTGGATACTCTTGATCCAGCCACTCCAGAGTGATGTTTCTAAGAGGTCCCTTCACCTTCTCAGAGACCAAAAGGGTCTGGGCAGGTGGTGGTGGTAGAGGTGGTCCATACACATGTGCATTGCACCTCAGAGAGGCTCCCACTCAAGGGACGGGTGTCTCCATCAGTGTCCTTCTTCACAGGATTTGTCCAGCTCCACAGGGCTTAAAGCAGGAAACATTGTCCTGTTATCCCTGTGGATATCCCTCATCCTGCTGGGTTCACTCCTCCCCAGGAGCCATCTGCAGGACACAGCTCTCCAATAACTGATTCCCAAGATCTCCAAGCTGCAGCTTCCTTAAAATCCAGAACATGCCCTACTCCATGGTATTATGTGTCCTCTAATTCTGCTACACAAGCTGTTTTCACACCTGCCCTGCACGTGTGTTCAGTCAAATACCTTGAGCAATATTCAGAGCTCCTTCTCTAAAGCTTCAGGTCTTGTTTGGGCTATTTGGACCCCAAGCCTCTTGTTCCCATTGGGTTGCTATTTTTATCACTCCAAATTGCTGAATTACTTCACATTCCAGCCCATCAAACTCCATATTTTGCTGCATCCTCCAGCCCTGAGAGCTCTCAGGACCAGCCTAGATGGTTTCAGTCAACCTTGAGCCTGGAGAGAGACTCAAATCCTGGGTACTCTAATCATGGACCATGACTGGAGACCACCTCATGACCTTACAGCTCCATAGCAGCAACAGTGGAGAGTGTACAATTTGGAATGTTAACCAACACCAGCAATGGACAGCATGTTTTGGAGGGGATCATCTCCAAGTTTGTCAAAAGTTGGCAATTAATTAAAATAATCTGTGGTTGTCCAGCTGTGGTTTAGGGTTTAATAGTGATCAGTGGTCACATTGGCCTCATTCATAGGCAATTAAGAAGAATTAATCAAAGTGTATCATCCCATCTAAAGGTCAGGGAAGCATCCTTAGAGATGGCTCCTAACAACTGGATGTAAAAGGAGAGGAAAGAATCTCATTTAGCATGACATGTTTTGACATCTAAAGACAGGTAAAATTATTCAGTGGCAAATTTTTTAGGACAGCAAGTCTCTCTTGCAAGACATTTGTTAGTTTGGGGCTTAACCCAAAATTTTTCTTCTCTGTCCTAGATGGATCCTCACCCTCTGCCTTTTTCTGTCCCCACTGTTTCCAACGCCCATTGGAGCAAAGTACAGACTGATTCCTCTCCTTACTTCCAGAAAGCCTTGGAAAAAAAAAGGAGTTCTCAAGGTTAGGTGGAAAAAACCCACACAAATATACATATATATATATATATAAATAAGCCTGACCTTTCAGTGATGTTCTTCTCATGCTCTATGTTAGGAACAGACTCAGCATCCTTTGGATGTCATTCCTTGTGTACCAAAAATTGGTGTTTTCCCATAATCACTTCACCTGCACATTCTACATAAAGGACAGAAACCTGATGCTGGTCATGTCACCTTCACATCTTACATTTCATATCTATTCTTTCTGCTCCCTTTGAGACCATGGACAGTTTTCCTTCACGACCTCCCCCACCAGTGTTTATTCCAGTCTCGTTTTCCAAAGCCCACTCAGACCCTTGGGAGGCCTTTTGCTGACCACTGGGCTTTGCAGCCCACCAGGGACACCTGTGTGGAGCTAAAAAAGCTGCAGTATGGGGAAAAAAAAAAAAAAGGAAATTAAAAAAGAAATAATGAAGCATTTCTCTCCCAGCCCCCCCAGCCCACCTTGTCCCAACCCATCTGCTGGATAGAAAAGAGCATTCGTAATCTAATTAATCTCCCCATTGCCTGTCGCAGCTGGAAGGCAATTTTGAAAGACTATCGCCTTGTGTTTTACCTCCTCTCAAAAGTTAATCTCCTCAAAGCAAAGGGACTTCCCACTCCCCCCCGAGCCCCACAGCCCTTAATCTTCCTTCTTAACCAGTTGCTGGTGAATGTGGCCCGGTGGCTGGGTGGAAGAATGTGTCAGAGGGAGGTGTCCCCTCCTCCTCTGCCCTACAAAACAGACTTGTGAGAGGAGATGCTGCTCAACCAGCACTTCTCCCACCACAGAAGGACCTCAGCTCCCCAGCCTCACTCTGTGGTCAACCAATTACCCCATCTCTTCCATCATCCAGATCTTTTTCCATCTCCTTTTTTTTTTAATTTTTTTTGGGGGTGAAGATAAAAGATGTCACTTGCAGAGAAGAAAGAGCCTCCAGTCCATCTCCACCTTGTCAATTATAAACAAGGGGCTGGGGAGGGTTGCACACTGTTATTGACCTAAACACTTTGGAAAGGTCATCTTCAAGGTCTGAGCCTTCCCTTTGCCACTCCAAGCTCACCTGGGCCCATTAAGGAGGAATTCCTGGTCCGTCCTGTGTTTCATTTTGGGCCCACTGGCACTTCTGAGGGCTAATAGACGAGGTGGAGAGGGAGGAGGTGGGATGGGGGCACGGAGGGGAAAATGAAGACAGGTGAGGGGAAAGAGAAGTCATTGAGAGACTTCAAAGTAGAACAAAGACCCACCCAGATGTGAATAATTGCTAGGTCAGCACGTTAATCACAGGCAAGGGTACACTGCAAGACATCCCTGGTCACTTCGCAGGGGCAAGAAGGGGAGGAGGGACCGGACAAAGAGGGAGACATATAGAAACAAGGCTTTGATACAGCAAAGAACAAGCCTGAGAAATACATTTCCAGGTGATTATGTGAATAATGAGCCAACCCCTGTTTTATTAAGGGCACAGGGAGCCTGTAATTGCAGCTGGGAGGGCAGCGATGGAGGCACCGGGCTCTCCACAGCCCAACCAAAGCTCCATCTCACCACCTGACAGAGCATTTCCTGCAGTGTCCACCACAATGTCTGGGCTTTCAGATCTTAGCGTGGTGGGAGGGAACCATTAGGGTTTTGTTCTTGTGCCTTTGATTGAATTATGACTCCAACAGCCTCTAACCAAAGGTTGAGAAGATGCTGGCTTGTCATCTTTGCCTTCTTTTTCCCCCGGTCTCGTGTTCCTGTGCCCCAACACCAGCTGTGTTTATCTCTGTCTTCTAAATCAGGCCACAGGGTTTCACAAACTACAGACAAAACACCTTCCCACGTGGCTTTTTGCTGTGTAAATAAACATGCAGCATCTAAATAGCTTGGGGTCATGCCCTCTTGCTGACGCCTGCACGTTCAGTGAACATAAAAGAAGTCTCTTATTGCAATTGCAGTATCATTTCAGGGCAGCAGCTGGTCCCTCTGCCGTCCTGTGCTCGTTTTTAAACTCATGTTTCTTGGGAAAAAAATCCTATTTTTATCAAATATTCTTATCATGATATCCGGCCTCTTTCCCGAGTTAGATGATGTGGTTCATGCAGGGTGTGTGCTTTCCTCCCCAGATGGGTTTGGTGGGGTATTTTGGTTTCTAGGGTTGTGTCCCTGCTGGTTTTAGTGAAGGTGCTGCACAGGGTCAGTGCTAGGGAGGACACGGGAGGGAAGAAGTGGCTCTGCCTGCGGAGCAGGTGACACTCCTGTCTGCAGCAGGATCTCCATCCAGGCTCCTGCAGCCTTCTCCTGATGGCAGAGCATCCCCTCGGGCTGTGAAATGCCATTTGTTCATCCTCCCCATCAATCCCCTTCCAGCCACCACCTCCAGCTCCTGTGCCAGGATCTACCATTCCTAATTTTGGGAAGTTTGGACATAGTCATTCCATTATCAGATCCTTCTTGGAAGTTCTCTGCTCCAGCTGGGACCTCAAAACTAGCAGAAAAACTTACAGAGAGACCACAGTGCAGACCTCAGACCTCTGATCCACAAAACCAGTCAAGTCAGGTGTTTGGGATGGTAAAGGAAGGGCAAAGACTCCTCTTGAAGTGATCCTTTAATGTAACTTGTGAGATAATCTGAGATACTGGTAGGGAATGAAAACACTGGAGAGCCACAAAATCTGGAGTCAAGGATAACTAGAAAAGAGAGGAGCTCCTTCTCTAAAAATTCTTTCTTGAGTAAGAAAGGTGTAAGCGACCAGAGCCAGTGGTTTATTTTTGGACACCCGATTTTCAGTGGGATGTAGACAAGCTGGGAAAAGGTAGAGAGAGGAAAATTCTAAGGTACTTGGCAAAAACTGATGAGGAAGCTTAGAAGATGTTTGCTGCTCTGGAATAGAGGAGGCTGGAAACGAGAAACAAAGACCCTCACTCAGCAGAGCTTTTAAGAACAAGTGTCTGTCCAAAACACTTCAACTTTTGATGGAAGGCAGCCATGGATAAACAATTTTTCCACCCATAAAGTCTCTGATGGTTCTCAGTCATGTCATTACCGTGTCCAAGAGCTTTGTAGGATCTCCACAGGACCATGAATAACATGATGCCCGCACAGATAAACAGTCCAAAATCATGTCATACCTAAAAATAAACATTGGAAGGGTAGAAGGCCTCAAACTACATGAGGAGAAGAGCTGAGGTCTCAGTGAGAGGAAGGTCTGAAACAACATTGCAGCTCCTACATGAGTCCAAACCATAAGGACAGTCAAAAAGCTGTGATTTCAGGCTGAGCAGAATAATGAGGAAAGGACACCACGGGCATTGAGTCTCCACAGGGTTCAGTACCATGATCTTCTCACATGAGGCTTCTTCTCTTCTTTGCAAAGAGTCTCTTGCTCAGCTGCCAGAACCAGGTTGGGATTCATGTCTTCCCCATCCATTCCACCTCTTGGGTCTTTGGGAAGAGCTCTTCATCCCAGAGAATGCAATAACCTCTCTCTGTGGCTGAGCCTGCAGAGATGGTGCCGTGCCAGTCGTGGCTCAGAGGTGCTATTTGGCTTTGGCACTGCCACTGCTTCATAAACACCTCCTTGGCCTCCACCTCATAAACATCTCATAAACAACTATTTGGCTTGGTGTGGGTCTCCAAATTACTGTTTATAGCCATGCAGAGAGCAAGTTGTTTGCATAAGTAATCCTAGAGCAGAACTTGTCTTCTCAGCCAAAAACAATAAATGGAAATTACTGCACTGGGTCTGCTGATTTGCTGCACGAGCACAGGGGACATCGGGGCCACCAGCTCTCCCATGGCACATCTCAAGGGAGAATCCTCTGCTCCCATGAACTAGACTCTGATTTCCTGAGTTAAGGAAGATATTTCACCTTCTAGGATGGTGACCTGTGGATTCCAGGTGCCTGGGAATAATGTAATTATTCATTGAGCTCATACAGAGCTCAACAAGTCTGATGTTCAAGCTCGCACAAGCCAGCAGGGATGGGATTCCACTCAGCTCCCTTCAGATGGGAGCTGCTCCCACAGCAATCCTCCCAGGGCCGACAGGGAGGAATCAGCACCATCAGAGAATAAATTATCTCATTTATCTTCTCTGGGCAGATAAACCCTCACCAGAGAACTGTGGAACTAGAAATCCAGGACTGTGGAAGTGCTGATTGCAACAATCAGGGGACAGAGTGACAAAATTTGGGATCCACTGATCTGTAGCAGAGCTTTTCAAGCAAAAGACTTGTACTAAGACTTGTGTTCACGCCTTCTTTGAGCAGGTCTCAGCTCTCTGAGTCCTGTGAAGATGACAACTTCACTAATTACAGTCAAGCTACTTCCATTTGTTGGTTGAAATGTCATTCTGGGAGCTCTGAGCCCCCAAGGAAAGTACAATTTTGCCCCAAATAGGCTGTTCCTTTCTAATTTTCTTTATTTCCCCCTGCACAGACTGGACAATGTTGCCATTTGCAAGAGTGAAAAGAGTTCCCTGGCAATTCATGGGATGTCTCCATGTCCCTGGTCCTGCTGTACTGGAGGGTAATGCTGTGTCCTTCCTCCCCCCCCCCTTCATCATCCTCATCACAAACTCTTTAAGGTAAGAACTGCCTTTCTTCAGCTCGAAAATTAGCAATACAAAAAAAAAAAGACATGGATTTGAGGATAACTCATGTTTGGATGAATTTTTGGAACAGCCCCTGGCACTGATCAGTCCTGCACAGTGGCTGGCTCAGCTCAGGAGGGTGGTTTGGATTCAGCTACACCATTTTCAGGGGAAAGGGAGTTTTGGTGCCAGCCAGGTTGTGCCAGCTGGCCACAGGGCTGAAGATCAGCCCTTGGCACAAAGGCAGAGTTTATGCTCCTGCATGAAACCAAGCACAGGGGAGGCTTCATTTCATTAAGAACTACAAAAGAAACGTTTAAAATGGCAACATAAATATTTACCCTCTCAGCTTCCAGTCCCCTGTGGCTCATGGGCCTCTCAGCCAGTGGTGGTACCTTTGTCCACCATCTGCTTGCTCAGTTGTGTTCCAATACCAACACAGCCTTTCTCAGGAATATTTCTCATTTTGGGGGGTTCAGGAGATTGGCAGAGGTGAGCACCAGATGGGGAAGCCAAGCATGGAACTATAAAAGCCCCCACTGCCCCCCATGCATCTCTTTCAGGGCTCACCAACTCAGGTTGGTGAACCTTGAGTGAAATGAAAGCTTTGGCTGGACAAAAAGATGTTACTAATGGAGCAGACACCAAATTGAGTGCTGGGATTACATTTGGTGAGCTGGAAGGAAATGTCCCACTATGAGAAAAAACAAACAAACAAACAACAAACTCTTTCTGCCTTCAATGAGTTGCTTGTTCAGCTCCAATGGCTTGTTCTGAGCGTGGAGGTCCCAACATAGGAGTGTTCTGTGGCTCCTCTTCTTCTCAGGAAGAATTGTTATGGGTCAGATGGCACAGACAGCCATCCCACTCTTGCACCTTACAAACCAGTGCAGGCTGGACATAGAAGACTCAGTTTCACATGAATAAAAGGTTGGGAATTGGTACCAGCAGGAGAAATTATGGATAAAGGAAGGAGAGTTCATTGATAAAGGCCAGTCAAGGCAAAGAGGTAACTCAACCCAACCTGTGTGTTTATTTATTCTTGTCCTAAAGGGAAGTCAAGGGGACTCTCAGGAAAGTCATGGAATGAGATAATATTGAGTGTGAGTGTTTCTGAGTTTGGGTGTGATTCAGGGCAAGGTAGAAATGCTGCTTTTTTCTGATTGAGTTTTGATGCTCTCCCAGCTTTTCCTGCAGCAAGTCACTGTTTCATTAAAGCAACAAGTCCAGTGAACACCTTTGCACTTTTTTCTTTGCAACCCAAATGAAATATCCAGCAGTGTGGGCTGCAGTGCCATGGAATCACAGAATATCCTGAATTGGAAGAGCAATAATCCACAGAGAGTATAGGGTTATTTTGTTTTTATTCTTCCTGGAGCTCTAAATGTTTCTAGAGGCACAGACAATCCTGCTCGGAGGAACTTGGAGAAATCTACTCCATCTCTGTGCCCCAAGCAAAATTAACTCTATCTTAAATATAACATCCCTTCCAGGATGTCCCTAATTGGCTTGCTCTTATCACAGTCATTCAGCTGCTGAAGTACAGCTTGAATAAGGAGGTTTTTTTGCTGTCAGAGAGGAGATATGATTCATCACGATGAATTATAGATTTGTGCAATTAATTACCCTCTCAGAAACTTCTAATTTCTGTGCCTTCACTTTGTCTACTCATCACATCCTTCCTTGGAGTACGTAGAGCTGCATCCCAATCTCTAAGAACCTTCAGCTCATAAATGGGAAGAAGGGAATTGCAGAAGGATATGAGCTTTTGCTTTCCAAATGGGAGGAAATGAAGATTCTGTGACTGTAGTTGTCCATCTGTCCTGGAGATGGTTTAGTTTTAAAGCCTGACAGTTCACAACCCATAAAAACCATCCTATACAGATGCCAGCAATTCTTGTCTTCAGTTTTTACATGTGGGGTTGAAGTTTAGTTTAATTGCCCCTTTCTCTGCTCATGGGTTAGGCAGAATTCCATAAAAAACACCTGCTTGGAGACATCATTTCCATGGGGTGTATTTCTTGAGGTGTGGGAGAGAAAGATCTGATCCTTGGTGGGTCACAAGGTGGGAGGAACATCAATTCCTCCAGAAAGCTGCCAAACCCACTCAGACCAGGCTGGCACAAGGTAAGGTCCAGGTACAAAATGAACAGAAATTTATTGCCCCTTTTCTATCAAAGACCATTTTGCTTGTGGGGATAAAAGAAAAATTAGCAAGAACAGATTTGGGGTGTTAGAAAGATAGAGAGAAAATTTAGTCTTGATTTACAGATTGTTTAAAACACAGAAAATAGAGCTGATAATAAGCTGTCTGCTGTGCCCCAGGTTTTCCTGCATCAATTTTTAGTGGCCCTTCTCAGTGACATTTGCCACTTACCACATTCTACCTAAAACCAAATCTGACCATCTCAAAGCTTCTCAAGCACATTTTCCTTCGCATTGCTTCAGTCCCTCCTCCTTGAGTTTGAATATTTATCACAGCAAACAATTTTTCCTGTTTATTGTGAAATTTAAGTGTTGGTCCCACAATGCCAGGGTGAGTTTTGATCAGGTCATATTCAAAAAATTCCCATCTTTGGTCATAAATTCATAGAACAACTGAGGTTAGAAGAGACAGAGTTGGCCATTTGACATATCCTGCTGATCTAAGAGGTGGAGACACTCACTCAGTTGAGAAATATATTTGAAATCTTCCCCTGGAGCCAGCATGGATGGGAGAGAAGATCAAGATAAGGACATTTATCTCCTCAGACTGAGACTGAAGCTGTCAGTGATCACACAGCACAGATATTTAGCTGGTGTTGTGCTTTGCAGGAGGAATTTGCATTTCCACAGCCTCTTTCCCTCGAGGGTCTCAGAGCACCAGGTTAACCCTGAGCAGAGGTTTCCAGCAGCATCTGGGGTGAAAGCAGGGATCTTCCCTGTGCAGAAGAAAAGATGGTGCCAAGGTGGCACTCAATGTCTTCAAACACAACTCGTACCTCATGAGAGCAATTCCAGTCTTGATTAACAAGACCACCAATCTTCTCATACCTTCTCACATCCCCTTCTACCTACACCTCATTTTCCTTGAGGGGAAAATGCCCTATATCCTACAGTCCTGTTTGTAGGATTGAGAGCTGGGTTTGGGATTCACCTGCTTTACCAAAATGTTCAATCTTATCTGGTCATCCAGGGCTCAGCTCACCTGAGATGCCTTTGGATCCTTCCTGGCATCCAGCAGGATCAGCAGTGTGGGGTCTCTAATACATATTCCATGGCTGCCAACTTTTCTGGCTGTTGTCAAGACTCCAAGACATCTCAAAGGGCTATAAATGCTCATTTTGGACAAATTAACCTGGCCCCAGACCCTGTGATCAGGGGGAAAATATTCCTACACCTATAGAGGATTAAGTTAATCTTTGAATCATTGAATTATAGAATTGTTTGGGTTGGAAGGGACCTTTAAAGCTCATCTTGTCCAACCCCTTGTCATGAGCAGGGACATCTTCAACAGATCAGGTGACTCAGAGCCCCATCCAACCTGACCTGGAATGTTTTCAAGGATGGAGAGTCCCTCACCTCTCTGAGCAACCTGTTCCACTGTTTCACAACCCTCACAATAAAAACCTTCTTCCTTACACCCAAAATCCCCTTCTGGAGGCACTGCCTTGTCTCCATTGACTGTGGATGTGGCTGGAATGACCAACTTAGCCAAAAACCCCTTAATTTTCAAGGGTGCTAAACTCACTTCCACCTTCCAAACATACCCACCTCCAGGAGTGGCATCTGCCCGGGTTGGGACTGGAACCACAAGCGTCTCGTTGCTGCTGCTGCTCTGCAAACTTGCTTTGGGGTATCTGCGTGTCCCTTCAAGTTCCCCTTTCCCCGGGGGCACCAACACTTCCTTTGTTGTCTCCTGTGCCTATTTGGCCCTGGAGCTCTGCAGGGCCGGGGCTCTCCTTGGGTGCAGAGCTGCTCACCCCGCGGGACTGGCATCCCAGTGGAGGTTCTGACTGCAGAGAGTAAATAATAATAACATGCATTAGCAGCTAAGTAGGGGAATTAGGGGCTGGCTTATGTGTGAGCGCCGTGCGGGGTGTAATGATATCCTCGTGCTTAATGCAACTGGATCCTTCCATTATGAAAGCAGCAGGAGAAGTGATGTTTGATCTACAGGGCTAATTCTAGTTTTTGGAGACATCAAACAGCTGCCTTTTTTTTTTTTTAAAACTTGCCTTTTTTTTTCTTCTTCTTTTCCCTTGGCAAATGCGCATGCTATAAGCAAATCTGAAATTACCAGGTTCACAAGTTGAGTTTCATGCAGAGAAATGTTTACTTTGATGCCAGAGAACCTGGCTTGTTTCCATTTACAGTAAATGAGGAAGAAAATTGATTTGCAGCAGCAGGAGGGGTGTCAAACCTTTATTGCTGCTCAGGACATGTATGCACTGCTAACCAGGAAGATAATTAACCTAAATTAACCTTCTGCCTTGAGATGAGTCATAGTTTGGGGAGGGGGGAAGGTGGGAAGTGGGGGTGGAGAGGGTGTAGGGAGGAGTGTAGTTCTGTAGAGCTGTATGGACACGTCCTGTGCATTTCCAAGCAAAAATAATGGGCCCATCTAGCAACTGATTAAGATTGAAATGGAAATTCTTGATGGGCATTTTTACCCCGTGAAGGAAGAAAAGAAAAAAACCCCAAAACACCCTTTTGTTTAAATCAGGGCTGGACTGAGAATTGCATAAGTTGTGCCTGTAAAGTGGGGCAGGAAGGTGCATTTCCAGGTGCTGCTGAGCCAGGAAAAAGCAAGTTTGTGTCTTTGACCAGCCATTAACACTTCAGCGAGGAGGGAAAGCTGTGACTGCTGCTTGAGAAGGGGTTTGGTGCTTTGGGTGACCAGCTGTGTTCATCTTCAGATGCAAAGGTTGTCCATTTCCTCCAGCAGTGGTGTCTTTGGGACATGTTTTGGGCACCCCTAAGAGCTCTTGCTGAAGGTCACAGCAGAGCTGCCAGTGGTGGGACTCTCCTCCAGACTGGGTGCATGAGGTGGTTCCCAGGTGGCTGTCGAGGCTGCTGTTACTCACCTGCCCAATTAATGCCATTTGGATTTCATTATTAATTCAGAATAAATAGCCATACAACCACTCTGAGGAGTCATCGGGCAGTTATGGGTGGTGGAGGGGGGAAACTGGCTGTTTCAGTTTGGAGTGAAGTAGTGGTCAGGGAAAACTCACCGAAAAGAGCCAAAAATCCAGGTCCTTCTTTTAATGATGTTTGGATGATCTAGATTCACAAGGTCCAGAAGCCAAGTGCTCCATTTCCAAAGAAATTAATCACCAAAAGTGACCTCTTATCACAGAATCATTAAGGTTGGAAAAGACCTCCAAGATGCCCAAAACCTGCTCCATGATCACTCCAAGCTCCTCCAGGATGAGCAGGTGGGTCTGAAACCTTCCATCCCATGTCCCCAAGTGCCACATCCACACGTCTTAAATCCCTTCAGGATGGGGATCCCACCACTTTCCTAGGAAACCATGAGGTGCTACTCAGGCAAAGCCAAAGCTGGATTTCTGTTATTTAGGGGGTTTCTTTGTTGGGATCCTCAGGGATTCAGATGCCCCAAATGCCTTTGACACAGGAAATCTGTAGGAAATCAGGATCCCAGGTTGGAGGCAGAAAACCCTTCATTGTGGCCCAAGCAGAGTCACTCAGGCAAAGAAGGTTGTCCTGGCTCCATAAGGATGAGTGTCCTGCTGATGTCCCATGGGGACAGCTCTGGATCTGTGCCCACACCCCAACACACACCCCCAAAGACACCCCACATCCACCAGGGTCCATCTCAACTCCCCCTCTCCCAGCTGGAAGCGCAACTTTCATTTCAATAAAGCTCATCACAAGTTAAACCTCATTCCCAAAGGGCATTTCACATCCCAAGGAAATTCCTCCCCTCTAGTGGCAAAGTCCAGGGTACTGGGGAGAAAACACCCATTTCTGGGAAATAAAAACCAGGCCAAAGACATGCAAGCTGAGAGAGGGGCAGACAAAGCTGGTCTAAGAACCTTCTGCTCAGCCTGGACCTCACAGGACATCTCAGCTCCCACCTGAAGGACAAGTGACCTGTGTGGATCCTGTGTGTGACCCATCCCATCCTTCCAGCAGTGGAGACCATCCATCCATCCATCCATCCATCCATCCATCCATCCATCCATCCACCCTTCATGAGGAAGGTGTGAGGATGCAGACACTGTGGTGGTGGTGAGGAGTGGGTCAGCATTTCAACATGAGGAGCAGCCGAGCCCCCACTTCTCTGGTGGCTTTATCCCACCATGTGTGAAGGGGAAGAAGTTATCAGTGAGGCAACACAGCCTTGAATCATCCCAGGTGGTTTTGTGGCAGAATTTATGCTGATTTAAACAAAAGCTTCTTGGGGAAGCGGGAGAACATCTGAAAAAGCCAAACCTTTTTGTTTGGGGTTTTTTTCAGTAGGTGTTTCTTGCCTCGAAAAATAGTTAAATATTAAGTCATTAAAGTCATCCAAGGAGAGCTTCGAAGCAACACAAAATGGCTCATTTTGGAGCCAAACACAGCATTCCACTCATCCCAAAGCAAAACGGTTTTGACGTTTTTTTGGTTCCCTGAACAATTTGGGGAGCCAGTGAAGCAAAAAAGCAGCAGTTGTGTGCACCACCCTCCACCTGCCCAGCACAAACACCGGGAGCTGAGAAACCTGAGGTTGGAGCAAGAACATCCTGCACCTCTGGCTCTCTCTGCCTGGCCAGC
This sequence comes from Margarornis squamiger, assembly GCA_035222235.1. NCBI lineage: Eukaryota > Metazoa > Chordata > Aves > Passeriformes > Furnariidae > Margarornis > Margarornis squamiger. Next base: position 1,663,696 of record JAWWTY010000077.1, read on the forward strand.
TGCATCCAAACGTGTTTGGCTCTCAGCAGGGATTTTAAACCACATAACCCACCCCTCCTTTCCGTCGTTAAAGTTTTAGGCCACTTTTGGCTAAATCCAGCACCAATTTAACAGTCTTGTTGCTGTAAGTCCATCCACATCCTGGTGGACCTGTGCGGGATCTGCAAGAAACGTGCTGCATTCTGAGCCCAAAACAGGGTCCCCCCCTCCTCCAAAGACAAACAGGATTTCTTTTGAAGTCTGAATGTCTGTTCCTGGGCCAATAAAGTGCTTCATTTTCCCAGCAAGAAGGTAAAGGTGGTGAAAGGTGTTAGCAAGCACCTCCTTGTGAAGTGCAATTAGCAGCTGGGTGAAGGGGGAAGTGTTGGCAGAACAAGGGGAGGCGATGGCTGTGTCACCTCACTTGGGATGGGCCAGATGGGCCAGGAAAGATCCCAAACATCAGGGCTGGAGACAGTCTGGCATCCCAGCCCCGGGCCACTGGAGCCCTAAAGGGAGGCAGAGGGGTTTCCTTACACCATATCTCATCCTGCTGGTGACAGGGTTGGATGGCTGAAAGGGAAGAGTTCAGCAAAGGAGATACTTGGTCTGGCTTAGAAAATTTGGGCCGTGATAACCTTCTGCAGTGTCACGAGCTGTGTTGTTTGTAAGAACGGCCCATCTCACCCAATCTCCAGCTCCTGGCTAGGAAAAGACATCCCTCATAGGCAGTAAGATCTGTTGGTTTAGGTCTTTCTTGACTCCTCTGTTGTCTCCAAAGGATGTGGCTGTGGAGGGAAACAGCTCAGCTTCAGAAATACAGAGGATGAGTTACCTATAAAGGGGGAAAGTGTGGCTACTGTGAGAAAAAGGACATGGAAATGTTGTCCTGCCAAAGATATTCCAGTTTTCCCCAGGTAGGCCATGGTTTTCCATAAAGAACAGGGATGGAGAGGGAAATGGAAGGGTCATGAAACTCCATAACGTAGTTTCTGGTGCCTAATCCTCCAAAAATAATCTGCACTTTGTTCTCACAGGAGATTGTGGAAGTTGACTGGTGGCAGACCCCGAGCAACAGACCCTTTTAGGACTGGCCCAGTTGCCTCCATCTGATCCCACCTTTGATGAAGTCACTGTCAAGCAAACAGGAGAAGCCAAGGACTTCCATAGGACCAAACTTTAATCACCTTAAAACCCTCTGCAGAGGCATCTCAGCTCAGCCCACTGCCCCAAACACCATCACAGCTCTACAGTAACCCTTTTATCAGGCTATTGGCTGGGGAGTAAATGTCTTTTTGGGGGACTCAGGCGGATCAAACACCCAAGAAATTTGGGGTTTGCACATCTGTTTTTATCAACAGACAGTTCACTTGTACAAACACATCCAGTCCAAGGGCAAGGCAAACCCTTTCCAATATGAAGCCACTAAAAGACAGGGGAATAGGTTAAGGACTGGCTCGCAGCCAGTGAGGTTTGCAAAACAGTGGAATCTAATAAAAATAATTGAAATATTTAAAGGCAGTTGCTTCACTTTATAAAGAAGCACCTGCAATGATTACCCAAAACATTTGCAGGTGGAAAAAGGGCTGAGCACGTCATTGGTGTTAATATCATTTATGCTCAGAGGGCAAATTAGGCATTGTAATTGTGAGGAATCACTGGAGCTCTTTCAATAATGGGATGAGGCTGATAATGAGGGATGATTCCTTCAGATCGCCCTCAGTGTGGAGCACTGCAAAGCCAAGGCTTGGCTGCGTTAAAAACCTGCCATCCAGGTGAAAGGTGTTCTCTGCAGCCAGGCACTGTGTGCCCAGGATCCTTTACCTGCTTCAGCCTGTTGCTGCCTTGAGAAAAGAGAGGCTAATCCCCCCCAAAACCCCTGCAGCCAATCCCTCAGCTCATACAGCTCAGCCCATTTCCACTGGCTCCGGTAGGGAGATGCTATTTCACGCCAGCTGAGCATTTGGCCTTTTGGATTTGGGTTTGGGTGCTGATTCATCACCTCCTAATGCCTGGCTGGGTCCCAGAGCACTGAGGTGTCACTTCAAAGCACAGCAAGCAAAGGATGGAAATGCACAGGGAAAGGGTGATGTGCTTCCAAATCTTCATCTCCAAAAGGAGCCACACGAGAACCCGGGCCCCAGGCTCAGCATCAGCCTCTCACCAAACATTTCAGAAGCAGAATCACAAGTTCTCTTTTAAAAATAGGTGTATTTAAGAACACACACCCCATCATTCCTGTCCTGCACTCCCAGTGGGATGGAGCCAACCTTGTGCACCTGACCCATAGCCCACTCATTTCCGTGGAAAACACTCTATTGTCCATAAAATTTGCACCGAGCACTGTTAAAAATTATTTCAAGATTTGGCAAGTAAGAGGAGCCATCCTCTGACTTTTCCTCGGAGTGGTATCGGGCAGTTTCTTGGCATGAGGAATAAATGCACCAAAGGGCTTGGGGCACAGAAAATTGTAAGTCCAGTTTGTGGCATCCCAGAGCCAAATAACTTAGAAAAGAAAATATGGAAGAGAGAAGTCAGATGTTGTTCAGTAACTTGCTATCATTTTTTTAAATCCTGTTCTACACAACGTGCCTCGGGTATTTTCCATCCCAGGGGAAAGATGAGTGGGGGGGAATATTCCTTCACCTCAGGAGAATTTCAGCCTTAATAGAGGATTCATGAATTTAGAAAAGACTTTTCCTATAGAGAGTGGAGAAGGTGTCATACAGGCATCATCTGGGCAAGTGCAAACATGAAATAAAAGCATCTGGCTTTTTTCTGGAAGTCCTCATGGACTCCTTTGGTGGACCATGAAGATCTGGCGAGTACCAGCAGTGGAGTCCAACTTATCTCACCATAAAGCAAAAAAGCCCTGAACCTCATCCTTAGTTCCTGCTGGCTCTGAGCACCTGAAAACTAGATCATCCTGGAACTACATGGTCTACAAGGTCCCTTCCAATCCAATCCAAGCCTTTCCAGAACCTTTGGAGGGGTAAATTTTCCTACAGGGAGCACAACAAACATGAATTCCAACTTATTTTGACAACGTTGGCCTCAAAACTTGAAGATTTCCTCCCAACTCTGGCAGTGGCTGATAGTTCTCCTCTACTGAAGAAGCAAATCACAAGCTGCAACTTTCTTTGCAAGGAAGATGTTTCTGAGTCCTCTAAGTCCTTTAAGACTTACCACTATGGCAAGTGAGTGAAGAGCAGAGGTGTCTAGCAGCAGATGTGTCCTTAATTTGTTGGTTTTTCTCATGGTGTGACTTTTGTGGTTGTGATTTGTGCAGAGCCAGGAGTTGGACTCGAGGACCTTCCACCTCTGGGTTTTCCATGATTCCAGCAAACAGAACCGAGCATTGCAGGATCCAAGAGCTGAAAGATAAAGCTCCCAGACTGGATTACTTTCACATGACTAAATGTGGGGGATGTCAGTCCAAGCAAACCTCACCCTGCTGCCTTTATGGTCCGAGTGGATCATGCAGACAAAGTCTTTGGAACTATGGGATGCATTCCCTCCATCCCGAAGCAGATATCTAAAATTAAACAGGTGACTCACTAGATGAGCTGGGGATAGAAATAAAGGGTAAATTTTCAACCTGGAGTAGAATTCATTTACTAGCTAATGAGATAAACTCATTAAATCATAGGACGACAGAATGGTTTGAGTTGGAAGGGACTTTAAAGATTATCCAGTTCCACTCCCTCCATGGGCAGGGACACCTCCCTCCAGCCCAGGGTGCTCCAAGCCCTGTCCAACCTCACCTTGGACACTTCCAGGGATCCAGGGGCAGCCACAGCTTCTCTGGGCAACCTGTTCCAGGGCCTGCCCACCCTCACAGGGAAGAATTTCTTCCCAGTATCCCATCTAAAGCTACTCTTTTTCACTCTGAAGCCATTCCTGTCTGTGCATGCCCTTGCAAAACCGAGGCTGTCCTATGTTCCTTCAAATAGATTTTGGATTGGTATTTAAATCTTGCCCCTGGAATCAACCACGTGGAGATCTCTGTCTCATATGATGCCAGGGAGGAGACCAGTTGATCATTTGTGCTGTTGCCACCTGGTCTTAAGAGTATAAGGCTTTATTATTTTATTCTTGAATCTTAATGCTCAGAGTCTGTAACAGCCCAAAAAGTGCAATTTTGGTGGTGTTGGGTTTGCAAAGATCAGCTGAGGACAAACCCCTTGTAAGGTTTCTTCTCCAAATTTATGCTCTTATGTTCTGGATACGAGAGGAGACAGATGGGCCCAGTTATTGCAGAAAATCAAAGTTTTCCATCAGGGTTTTCCAGCACTAGAGAAGCCTGTTCTCAGGAGGCACTTCCCTAATTGCACAGTCAGCAAGCTGAGGCCTTTGGAGGAGTTTTGGATACCATCCCATGCCTCTCACCTTGCACAGCCATGCCCAGTGCCCTCCAAAGCCTGCTGAAGCCTTCTGCTCCTGCAGCACCAAGGGCTGTTGGACCAGGTTCACAAACCTGAGCACCATTAAGGGAAAATACTCCCAATATCAGCATTCTCCTCTCACTTACACCCACTTTGCATCTTAAACACCAGTAAATGACTGCCCAGGGGAGCAGGGAATCAGACCCATCAATGTGGGTACGTTTCAGCAATCCAGACCCCAGGAATTTTGGAAGTTTACCAGCATTAAGCATTATTAATGCATATTGAAAAATAGCTGGAAATCTCCCCAGCATTGTTAAAGAATCATTTAATTATTATTAACTGAGTCACAGGCAGGTTTATGAAACCGATACACTGAGTAACCGTAGACTCCAGACGACGAGATCCCTTTCTGCCAACATTTGTAATTAAACTGTGGCCCAAGGACAGGAGCCTGATGCATTCAGCAAGTGCCCTCTGCTGGACTCTGATCCCAGCTGGGATCTTCCCCATCCATTCTACAAACTTCTCTGCCAGGCAGGATGCACCACGACATCCTTCCAGCCAGCTGCCCTTTCCAGCCATCGCCTCCCCTGAGATTTCTCAGTAAGAGCAACTATTCAGGAGGGGGAAAAAAAACCCAGCAACTAATAAGTTACACCCCGAGTCACCACAGCTTGGTTAGGCTGGAATTGTGGGCGCAGCTCTGAGGTGGTTGCCCTTTCCTACCCCATTCCCACCAGCTCTCCTTGGTGACTGGGAAATGTCCATCCTCACCAGTTAGCTCACGATGACTAAAGCAGGTGGGGCACGGGGAGCAGATAGGATGTGAGAGAAATGAGCGCAATTAAATAACAGAGCTTTCAACACCCAGCTCCCAGGGCCTTTTTTAGCTAATTAAGAAAGCTGTGTGTTCCCCTGAGGTGTTTCCAGCTCTGTCAAGGTCAAATTTGCTGCTGACCATTCATAATGGTCCGTGCTGACCATTCATAATTCGCAGTGCCAAGCCACAAGAGCTGGCTTAGAGAGCATTAGTCTTGCCTAACTGGGACGTGTAACAGTCCCAGACCTCTAACAGGTTACCAGGGGTTCATTATTCTGCTGGTCACTGCCAAGTGACCCCGTGCTTTTTGCTCCATTCACATTTTCCAGCTCTGTCACCTGTTTTGGCCACCAGGTACTCGAGGCAGGCACCATCTCTCCTTAGGTCGACGTGTAGGACTTAGCACAGAAAGGCCTCTAGGCAAGCTTATAATGCAAACAGAGAGATTAGATCAAGTCTGGCCTCTCTCTCAACGCTGTAGGCAGCAGAAGAGTGTAGTGTTTGCCTCTTATCTGGAGTCTTGGGGGATTGGCCCAACATATTGACATAAACTCCTGCCAATGTCAGTTTACACTAACTAAAATGGGTTATAAAATGTGTTGGCTCAGGAGCAAGATCAGAGTCCTGGTAAGGACAGAGCCAGAGCCACGAACCTCCCACGGAGAGGAAGGGACCATCCAAGCCAGTCACAGTTTTGGGACCCCCAAACGACCTGGGTACCTGGGCAGGATCTGTAACTCAGCAAGGATTCAAGGCAAAGATGTTCATAGCAGGCTTGGGGTCCTGCAGACACCTGCAGAGCTGTTCAGAGACATGCAGAAAGCAGTTTCTGAAAGCCTTGTGGGGAATTCAACACTTAGAGGTGGGGAAAAGACAAATGTCAAAGCAACCTCGACTGAAAAACTGCGATTTCACGTTAAGAAATGTGACAAGAAAAGGAGAGTGCAAGAAGTGCTTCAGTGAGTCAGAGCAGCAGGCAGTGTAGCTCAGCAACCTGCATGTGGCCAGGGGATGTTCTCCAGGGAGGACACTTTGTGCAGTCCTTGCCCTTGTGTTGCCCCAGCACCCACAGCCATGGCACAGGGATGCTGGAGGGTGAAATCTCTGCCTGCTCCTCCATCCATGGCTGAACCTGCTGTTCATGAGCTTGTCCAGCCCTTTTTCAGACCTGGTGATACTGAGGGCCTCAAGGACCTTTGGTAGCAACAGGTTTCAGGAGCTCACCCCTGCTCTTTTAATTATTAAGAGTTAAAATTCAAGAGGGTCATGCCCAGACTCAGACCCCCTGTGCAGGCTGTGCCCGTGGGTGGTGGGTGTCAGGGCTCCCACTGCAGCCCACGGTGCCAAATTAGACGCCCTCAGGCTGTCACAGAGTCACAGAATATCCTGAGTTGGAAGGGACCCACAAGGATCATCATTCCAACTCCTGGCCCTGCACAGACACACCAAACAATCCCACCTTATGCCTGTCCCATTGTCCAAACCCCCCTGGAGCTCTGGCAGCCTTGGGGCTGTGCCCACTGCCCTGGGGAGCCTGGTCAGTGCCCACCACCCTCTGGGGGAAGAACCTTTTCCTAACTCTGGCTGCAAAGGGCACTGGACTCTCCCAAGGTCTTGTGCCATGTGCTAGTCCTGCTCAGGGATCTGCAATCCCACACGTATCCACCATGTGAGCAGCTCAGCAGCAGATCCCAGAGACCCCAGTGCAGCTCACCCACCTTTTCAGGTTGGCCAGGTTGCTCTGTGGGCTCCAGTGATCTCTCAGTTATCATGAGATCCCAGGCACAAGGTTAGATGGTGTAGAACATCTAAAGGTAGGTGTCTAAGTTTGGTGCTCAAACCTACCAGGAAACATATTTTAATCAGGAAATGTAAATTTGAAATGAACCCAAAACTGAAATTTTTGGGGTTTGGACACTGCTTTCTAAGTGAAAAGACTAAGCTAAAGAACAGAGCACAGTTCATCTTGGAAGGGACTTCATCTCTCTTCCAACAACCTGCTCAAAGCAAGGCCGGCTGTGGGGTCAGACCTGGCTGCTTTAATGAATTAAACAGGAAATCTTGAACTAGAAAATCAAAAAACAAGGTCCAGGGCTAAGGACCCTGCTTGGATTGCCCAGGTCCTGGCAAATATTTCATCCAGATGTGAGGGAAAGCTCTGGATGTACCCGCTGTAGCAACAGCAGATAACTGTCTACAACCACAATGACAATTGTCCAGAGGTGAGACATGGAAGGGAAGGAGTCAGGAAACCTTCCTAACCACACAAGAAGGAAGAGCAGGACTTGGTGGCAATTAATAACAACCAGGTTCCATTGAAGAGCAAGGCAACTATGTCCTCAAGCACCTTTCTGCTCTCTAAGGGACACTGGATACACACACGTGGAAGCTGCTGCTTGAGTGATGCAAATCGGGCCACAAACCAGAGAAAGACCTTTAACACCTCTGAAAATTAAGGATGGTAAGGAGATGTTGTGTCCCAGGGAGAGGAATTCCATACAACCCTCCTTCTACAACAAAGAAGGAACGGATCCAAATGGTCAAATAGCAGGAGCTTCAACAGGAGAGACTTTACATGAGTCAATATGTGAACTATTCAAGAGTGTTTCTACTTACTGATTTAAAATCTACAACCCTTATCAACAAGGAGAGAGACCATAGTGGCTTTTCTTTAAACCAGATTAAGAAGGAAAGTAAAAGTAGGTATTTAAGATAAGGAATAAAACAAACGAGTTGTTGTATTAAAATAAAACCAGTGTAATGCTCGGAGAAAGAAAGACATTTTTGTACCTAGCTGGAGCTCAGGAGTGGGGAAACCAATAAGGGAAATAAAGGACTTGAAGAAATATTTATAGTCAGCAGAGTGAAGGTTGAAGAGAAGGCACTTTTCTTGTGCAAGCAACAAAAGAAACCCTGACGAGAGCATTAATTTGTTACTCCAGGGGAATGGTGGAACCACGGATAATAACCAAGAAAAGCCCTGCGTGTTCAATAAAGGCTTCAGTTCTGCATGTTGGGAAAAAGCTGCACAAGCTGCTTCTACCACACACTGCTGATGATCACACTTAGGGCTCTAACCATAAGCAAGGGAGATGGTAATCAGCATCTCCCACAGCTAGCCATTAATAAATCTGCAGATTCAGATCATTTACACCCAGGAGCCTTTAAAGAGTTGGCCAAGAAGGGATTGGAGCCTCTTCAAAACTCTTTGAATCCCAGGGAAGTTCTAGAGGACCAGAAGAAAATGAATGTTCTGTCGGTGTTTTGAAAGAGGGGACGGGACAACACTGGTTCTAGAGTGCCATTAATCCCAGCAAAAAAATAATATAATGGAACAGCTCATATGAGATTTGTTTATTATGGAATCAAAGGAAGGTAATATAATTGCTGCCAATCAACTTGGGTTTATGAAAAATAGATCTTGTCAAATTAATTTGATGTATTTTCTGATAACAGCACAAGCGTGGTTAATAAGGGGAAGAGTGCTGATGTAATTTTTACTTAGATTTTCCTCAAGGCAACTGCCTGGGTACTGCATGATATTTTGATTAAGAAACTGGAGTACCAAACATGGCACACATTAAAGGGATTAAAAACCAGCTAACGTAGGTCTCGGAGCGTTCCTCTAAACAAGGGATCGTCGCCAGATGGGTGTGTTCCCAGCCAGGTCCCACAGGGAACCATTCCTCCATGCACTTTTTTAACATTTTCTTTATGTCCTGGGGAAAAAAAAAATAAAAATAATTAAAAACTGCTGAGGACAACACGAGGTCTACTGGATCTGAGTGTAGGGAAGAGGCTGAGATCAGTGGTGTGGAGAAAAAAGGACTCACTTGTTGAGGTGGGTGAAGGCAGGTGAGGGACAGATGTGAAGGCAGATGTGCTAAATTGAATAACGTGGCCATATTCCCACTCCTGGGAAACAGCAATGCTGGAAGAGATTTGGGCATCCCAGCAGGAGCCACGCGAGGAGCAGCTTAGGTCACTTGGCTTGTTCAGCTGAGGGGAGAGGAGACTGAGGGGAGACTCATCGGGGTCTGAGCTTCTCCATGAGGGACAGAGGAAGGGCTGCACTGACCTCTGCTCTGTGTGAGCAGGGACAGCACCCAGGAAATGGCTGGAGCTCTGTCAGGGCAGGGTTAGGTGGGATCTCAGGGAAAGGTCCTTCCCCCAGAGGGTGGTGGGCACTGACCAGGCTCCC
>JAWWTY010000077.1:1674061-1688281 GCA_035222235.1 Margarornis squamiger
ATCTCTGTGTGACCAGGGACAGAACCCTGGAATGGCTGGAGCTGTTTAGGTTGGATCTCAGGAAAAGGTTCTTCCCCCAGAGGGTGGTGGGCACTGACCAGTCTCCCCAGGGCAGTGGGCACAGCCCCAAGGCTGCCAGAGCTCCAGGAGGGTTTGGACAACAGGACAAGGACAGGATGGGATTGTTGGGGGGTCTGTGCAGGGCCAGGAGTTGGACTGGATGCTCCTTGTGAGTCCCTTCCAACTCAGGATATTCTGTGATTCCCTGATTCAGCCCAGTCTGTTCGCAGTTAGGGTTTATTGCTGAAAGGTCCAGTGCTCTCAAATGCCAGAAAGGAGGATATGTTGAATTCACGGGATGTCCCCATGACCCCACACTCCTGTGGGAGCCAGCTGATTCCCCTGGGTGGCTTCTGCAGGCAGTGGAGGAGATGCTTTTGCTGGGAAGGATCCAAAGTAGGTTATCAGAAATGGTGAAGGAGATGCTGAATGGTCCCATTCACCACACCATGGGAACAAAGGGACATGAACTTTCTAAGTCCTTGCAGACTGGGCACTTCTGAAATACAAGGAATGACAATCCCAGTGGGATGTTGTTAAATCAGAAGAGTCCTGGGAATGGAGGCAAAGTTGGAAACCCTTAGAGGAGTTCAGTCCACCAAGTCAATGGAGAGATGGATGAGAGTTCATGAACCCATGAATGGACTTGCAGTAACAGAGAGCTCTTCAGCCTGTCACACACAGGGACAAGGAAGAAAAACGCAAAAAATCAAAGTTAGCTCTAATCAAACATCAAACATGGCACCTATTTGAACACTGAAGTTCACTGTCTGGTGGAAGAATTTAGCAGAGAGGACAACAATTCACATCACACAGATTTTAGAGGAAGGGCCAAACGTTTTTCCTAACTGTAGTTTCTAGTTCTGGCAGGAATTCATGCAGTGTCCTCCTCTGGCTTTTCTTACACAAGAGAGGAACTTCAGCCCCTCTCTGGCCATGTAAACTCTTTCCCTAAACTGAGGCAGAGGATTAGGGGAACACTGTCCTCTGAGAACCATGGAAGCATCATTACATGAGTCACTCCCTGTCCAATTAGACTTCCACACACACACACCATCAGATGGGAATTCGTCACAAGTTGCCTGGAGAAAGAATTACACCTGTGAAGACCACGATTCTCAGAAATCCTCCCATCTTTTTGGATAAAGGAGGGCTTTCTTTGCATTCTTCCCATTTTCTTTCCTCCTCCTTTCCATATGTGAATGCACAGAAACTCACTCCATTGCACCTCTCCTATGAGGAAAAGCTGAGGGAGCTGGGGCTGTTCAGCCTGGAGAAGAGAAGGCTCCAGGGAGAGCTGAGAGCCCCTTCCAGTGCCTAAAGGGGCTCCAGGAGAGCTGGAGAAGGACCTGGGACAAGGGCCTGGAGTGACAGGACAAGGGGGAATGGCTTCAAGCTGAAAGAAGTCAGGGTTAGATTGGATATTGGGAAGGAATTATTCCCTGTGAGGGTGGTGAGACCCTGGCAGAGGTTGGGCAGAGAAGCTGTGGCTGTCCCTGGATCCCTGAGAGTGTCCAAGGCCAGGTTGGATGGGGCTTGGAGCAACCTGGGCCAGTGGAAGGTGTCCCTGCCCCTGGCAGGGTGTGGAATGAGATGATCCTTCAGGCCCCTTCCAACCCAAACCATTCCAGGATTCTGTGACTATGAAAGAGCAACATCATCTTAAAACATCATTCCCAGTGGCAGATTTGGTCATGAGTCTTTGTGGACAATGAGGTCTCCTCTCATTTTGCTTCCCTTTTAATCAGCCTCATTTTTGGACTCAGATAGAGATTAGAGAAGCCTCAACCCAAACCCTTCAATGGTAACTGGTTTAAGGAATATTTTGTTTTACCACTGCATTATTTAGTAACTTTCTTACATTTATATGTAGCACATAAATATCCAGAAGCTCCACAGGAATTGAGCTCTGGGACCAAAGTTCTCACCAAAATCAGGTAAGTCTGGGGGAGGGAGTGGTCCCCATCTTAACCTCTTCCTACCCCTTGCCCATGGAGCTTGTCTTCTTTGTGGTTTGCCTGTAGAGGACCTTGCACAGACAGACCTTTTCCCATGAGGACCTGGACTCTTTCATGGCACCAACAATGTGAGACGATGTCATGCCCAACAGCCACCCCCTTCCAGGGAGAACAAAGGGTGTGATGATGGACATCTAAAGCAAGAAGAGCCCGTGATGCTTCATGCTGGGTACTGGGAACACCAGCAGGATCACGCCCTTCAACCACGGTACAGGATGGCTCCGTGTCAGGGAACAGCATCACCCCAAGGCGATCCCTCACCCCACGACCCCACACACCAGGTACAACCGGTCCACGGGGTGATGTGGAGCCCCCAGGGCATCTGTCCCAGGACAAGGTGGTGGCTGCTCCTTCAGCAGGTCCCGGTGCTGACTGAGGGATGCCTAATGAAACCTGCCCGGGAAAGCTTTTTCCAAAGATATTTATCATGCAGATACGGCTCGGGCTAATTAGATCCTCAGCCAAGACCACAATCTCCCCACATGTCAGAGCAGTGCACGGGTTGTTGCAGGGAGAGGCCGGGGAAGGGGAGAGCAGAGCCAAGCCCAGCTCTCGGCCGTGGCAGCGGCGGAGAAGCCACGGAGGGCTCGGCGAAGCCAATTCCACCCCAGAAGGGCCTGGAAATCAGTCCCAAATCAAAGAAAGCAGAAAGCAGGGCTCACCCGCTGCGGTTTCTACCACCCACTGCTGTGAGCATCACAGCCCCGTGGGACTCACACAGAGCCCTGAGCCGTGCCAGGCATGCCATTCGCTTGGGAGCTTTGCTAAGGGCACCCTTAGGGGTGCAGGGAGATGCCTTTGCTCCTCTGCAGTCAGGAATCAGACCCACTGCAGAACTTTTGCCCTCATGCTTCACTCCAGGCTGATTCCAGGTCATTTGTTGGGTGGGAAAGCTGTATAAAGCCTTTTTATACAGAGTGAGTTTGTCCCTGATATTTCTATTTCTATTTCTATTTCTATTTCTATTGCTATTTCTATTTCTATTTCTACTTCTATTTCTATTGCCATTTCTATTGCTATTTCTTTCTGTTTCTATCTATATTTATATTTAGCTATATTTAAATCTATGTTTACATCTATATTTATTTCTACTTATTTATATTTATATTTAATTTATATAAATATATTAGAGTATGGTGCCATAACACCAAGGTCGTGGGTTTTGTCCCTGTCTGGGTGATTCTCTAAACAGCTGGACTGGGTGATCTTTGTGAGTCCCTTCCAACTCAGATTATTCTGTGATTTGGCACAGCCAGTCTTCTTCTCATGGAAGCATTTCTTTGCTCCTTGCACTATTTAAAGACATCTATATACACAGACTTTAGACAGACACCCATAAACCATATATATATATATACTATAATATAATTTTGCCCCCCTATGTCCCCCCTATAACTGTGTCCCTTTGGAGGGAGTGAGGTCAGTCCTACCCAGGGTAGGTAGCACATCACCCCTCTCTGGCTGGGAACTGCAGTTTATTGTGGTCATAAAAGGAATAAACAGGGAAATGGAGCCAGCAAGAATAGCAATTACAGAACCAATGTCAACAAATGGATGCAGATATTTAAGATAAAGGTTTATTTTTGAAAAGGATCTCCTTATCAGCACCTGGGACTGTATTTCCAAAGGTGACAAGGCTCACATGGCAGGCAGACTCAAGGATCTCACTCTCACAGACCATGTGTTCCTGCTCAGGAGCCTTTGGGAACATTCACCCAAAATCCACAGGGGGGAGAAATACTTGGGAAGAAATTCTTTGTCCCGAATGTTTTAATCACTGCAAAGGCACCATCTTCCTGGACAGGAACTGTACATCATCCTTAGCCTTGGCCCTAAAGAGATGCATTTACACAAGGAAGAGTTTCTCTAACAGAGGCCAAACCCCTTGCAAGGCATTCAGTGTGTGTATTAAATGTGGGGGTGTTTTCAAAGCAAGCAGAAGGGTTTTGAGTTATTTACAGCTGGCAGCTGAGCCTTGTGGAAAAGCAGTGGAGGCTGGGGAGCCCAGAGAGGTGGAGAAGGGCAGGTACCCATAGTATTTTCTGTAGGGTCTTCACTTCAAGACCCAGGCAGAGCAGGTGGTGGCTGGTGAGAAGCAGGATGGGAAGGTGCCTTTGGTTAGGGAAGGCCAGAAGGATTCTGGCTTTGATTAGGGAAACAACATGCCTGTCAAGGGACTGGGAAATAGAGGATTGAGATGGGCCATCATGGTCTCACCCCACCAAAACCTCCACCCAGAAAAAAATGCCACACCATCACACAGAGCAAATTTGTCCCAAAATGGACCCAAACCAGCCACGAGGGAGGGCGTGGGGTGTTCTGCAACACCTGCAGCCTGGCCGTGCTTGAGGCACAAGCTGTTTTTCTCCAGCTGGTCCCAGCACAGCTTCTCCCTTGTGGCACCACCTCCCTGGGCCACTGCGGGCCAGCATCCCTGCTCCCCTCACAGCTGACAGCCCTTTGAAGGGGCTGAGCCCCGGCTTTATCTCTGGGATTTTTCTAATGAGCTCTTAAACCTTCTCTCAATGACACATTCCATCAGTGGATCAAGGCACCTAAATAAAATTGACATAAGGCAAGGCCTTTTAATTATCCAATTATTTTGTTTCAAGCAGCAGCTGGTAAAAAGTAAAAAGCCTTAGTGTTCTTCTTTCGTCTCCGTTGACATAAAATCAAGGATCAAAGCGCCTTAATTTTTGGCCTCTGATTTTTCTTTCCTTGATTTAAACACGCCTGTTATGAGTTCAGTGGCCTTCCTGCCCCTTTGCCTATTTAGCAGTGATTAGTGAGTGGTGAGGCTGCAAAGCCTGGGAGTTTGCTGTCTGAGATGAAGCCCCCGTGGCACTGGGAGCTGATGTTGTGCAGGACAGGCTGTCACCAAAACAGGTTTCAGCCTCCAGAGTGAGACAGGGAACATTCACAGAGGGGGACTTAACACGGGCAGAGATGGCATGGAAGTGGTCGGGAGACACAAGCACCTGGTGCAGGTCACATAGTCAGGGACCTACTGAGGTGATGGTTTGAACTTCCACGTGTGTTGGATCTCCAGTGTCAAAGCAGAGTGGAGATTTTAAACCCTGCTTGTTAATCCTTTTCCCACCTTTCCAGAGCAACCTGTAGATCCAGCTCGAATATCCCCTGGGTTTATTCCTTGCTAAGAGCAGATACTCTGTGGATACACATGGTCAGACTGATTTTACACCAAGCTTCACCTGCAGCTGTGGGAAGAGAGAGAAACCTCATCCCAATGGGCAACTTGGGTCACCCCAGATCCAACATGCCACTGGACAGGTCTGTCCCTCTCCAAGGGATTGGTGATTCCAGGCTGCAGGAAGGTAGGAGAGATGTGTCCATAAGCACCAGTGTAGCACGACAATAAATACAACTCAGCCTCCTAATTTCTCCTTCCAGCCTGCAGGTGGGGTGGGCTGTGAGTCCCTAACACAGGACACAGAGTCTGTATCCATGTGCATGCATGGACATGGACATTCATGCACGGATGGGCAGCTGTGAGGGGGAAGAGAGAGCCCAAGAGAGGGTTTCCATGGTCTGACTTGAGAGCAGAGAGGTGGTGGCAGAGCTCCATGCAGAAGGACAGATGCCTGCACACACCAGACTGTGTCAGTGTGGGATCCTCCACTCCCAGCCTGCACCTGAAGGCAGGTGGGATGAACACCATCCCTACTGGACCTGCTGGACTTTTAGTCCAAGCCAAGGGGGCTGAGATTTCCCCATGTGTTTTCTGAGTTGGTTTCACTGGTGGCTTCAGGTTTCCCTTGACATCCAGGGAGCCATTTAGTAGGGAAATGACCACAGGAAAATGGAAACACCAGAAACTCTGGGACTGGGGCTTGAATGTGAAAATCCCTGGATGTGGCATCACCTGAGGGTTTGAGGAAGCCTGAAAAGCACTGGGATGTTGGGAAAACTTGAAGTCTCCATTTCTTAGGATGGAGACTTGATTTTGGACTAAGAGGAGCAACAGTGTTTGGGGAAAAGAAACCCAGAGCTGGGTTTTGAGTGTTCCCTCAAATCAGATTTGAAGTTCTGGTAGACTGCATGACACAGGTCAGCTCAGGTTAAAGTTGTACGAGAAGCTCAGACAGAATTTGGGGTGTCAACGACCTTCCAGCTGCCTCCCCCAACTCAAGAGCTAGAACCTAATCCTTTTAATAGTCCCAGGTTATTCTTTTCAAAATTAAAGAAGAATTCCAAGGCAGACGTTGGCACTGGGTCTCCCTCAGAGCAACATGCATTTCCCAGAGCAGGCACAGGAGTGACAAACCATAATGAACATCTGGGAGCACCAGGCGAGGACCTGGAGAGGCAGCTACTCCTGTGGCAAATTAAATATCAGTTTGGTCAGAGGATCATTAAAAATAGGCTTTCACCTGCTCCTAATTATTTTCCCCACTACAATAGCTGTTTGTTCCCACTCACAGGAAGATGGGCCTGCGAGACAAAGTCTCAGAGGGTGGAATTTGCCTCTCTGAAGCAGCTCTGACCTGCTCACACTGGGGGCTTCTTGAGGGCAAATAAAGGTGCTTTTTCCTCCCCTGTGAAGCTCAGAGCACCTGAAAAACTGCATGTATGAAAGTGCTGAGCCCGTGGATGCTGCTGGCTGGAGGTGGCTGCAATCCAGCTGCAAATCCAGCCCTTTCCCTGTGTCCTTGTGCAGGCAGCGTGCGCTCGTGAGTCTATGCAAATCCACCAGCCGAGTGGGTTTAATGCATTTAAATGTCAGCACAAAAATAAAAATTTAAAAGAAAAAGAGAGAAAAACCCCCACATTTTTTAAGCCTTCCAAACAAACCCTCTTTTCAACCCACTGGCAATTACGGAGAGGTCCTGATCCTTTCTGCATGTTACTGTCAAACAAGTTTTCAGTAGGATTCAATAAAGTGATCTGACATTTCTTTGGAGATCTTTACACACAGTAGCTCAAGCCAGGAAAGAACTTCACTTCTGGCAGCTATGTGAATATTTTATTTTGCCCAAAGCTAGACAGGTGTGATCAAGAAGCACAGGGGGGGAAAATATATTAGCAAAAGGCCTTTCAGTGGCAATACAGGTGTTTGCAGGAGTGCAGTTGGTTTGGGGGGTGTGTGTGTGTGTGTGTGTGTGTGTGTTTAAAGGAGAAAATCCTAGCAGGGCAAGATTAAAGGCACAGTACATTTATTTCTCATAGGCTGAAAGACAGGAAAGCATGTTAAAAAAGAGAAGTCACAGTGCTGGATGGTGGTGTTGCTAATTCTGGATTTTGAAACTAAAGCTGTCAGGGTTTGCCACTGAAAATGGGTATTTTGAGCCAGGTCTGAAATGAGGATTAAGCTCCTCATTCCCATAAGCTCGAAGACTTTGGCACATTAGATATTCCCTGGATCCAAGCCTTTCTCATCAAGCACTGGGGAGTCACTGAAGAGTTAATGCAGTTTGTAATTCACAGAACAAGTCAATACACTCACTCAAACAGTTACAGAAAGGTCACGGGCTGAGATGCCTGAAACCTGCTTAAGCAACAATTTTTTGCTCCCAGCGTAAGGCAAAACACAGGACACATTTCCTGGAAGAGGCTGGAGATGTTGCTAAAGCACCAGCACTGGGGGAAGGACCTGCTTTGGGGTGTTTGATATCTGGGAGACCAAATCCCAACCCAGGGGCTCGGGGAGTTGGTTGGGGATGAAGAGGAGGGTTGAGACCATGCAGGATGTCAACCAGACCCCTTAACATGGCATAAGAGGGCCCTCAGTACCTGAGCTCGTGGCATTTAGTGGGAAAAATCCATCTTTCTGGAGCAAAACTTCCATGGTCTGTTTTATCCTTGCGCTGGTGTACTCAGGTTTTCAGGTTCTTGCACACAGAGGGACAAGAGAGCAACCTGTGGGTGTTTCTGGAGAGTGAAGGAGAGCGGCCCTGTGAAGGGAAGGGAGGGAAATAAAGATTTAAAAAATAAAAAGAAGAAGAAGGAAAAAGCAAAAGGAAGAAGGAAAAAGCAAAAGGAAGAAGGAAAAAGCAAAAGAAAGAAGGAAAAAGAAAAAGGAAAAAGCAGGAAAGGAAAAAAAGAAAAGGAAAAGGAAAAGGAAAAGGAAAAGGAAAAGGAAAAGGAAAAGGAAAAGGAAAAGGAAAAGGAAAAGGAAAAAGAAAAGAGAAGGGAGGGGAGGGGAGAGGAGGGGAGAGAAAAGGATAAGAAAAGAGAAAAGGATAAGAAAAGGGAAAAGAATAAGAAAAGAGAAAAGGATAAGAAAAGAAAAAAAAGAAATACCCAAAACCCCAAAACACACCTCCCCCCTCAAAAAAAAAAAAACCCACAAAAACATAACCAAAAAATCCACACTTTTGGGCTAATATATCTATAATAAGACTGAATACCAAGTAAATCAGTCCACACTGACAGCTTGTCTGTCTGTGGGAATTACTACACGATAAGCTAAGTTATAAATTTGTTGGACCCACGTTACTCAGTATTGACTTCTCATGCAAAAGTGTCTTTATAGCAGAATGAACCAGACTTTGTTAAAACCAACTATCTACCTGAGTTTTCTGCAATCAGCATGCCTACCTGCCTTTCACAATAAGCTTTTGTGAACTATTGCAAATACTCACAATCATTTGGAGTACTCCTGGGAATTAGCTGACAAACACTAATGTGGTATGTGCTATTAGGGGATTTTTTTCATCTGTGAAAGATGTTACTTTCCATTAATTTCTTCTTATCCCTTAAGAGATGCCAGGTCTCAAGAAAATATTCTTATCTATTTAAACATGATAACCTGACAGGTTCTGACAATGCTTTTGTACTATCAATAGCAGGCCGTGAAGTTACCTCCTAAAGAGATATGGTGAAGCTAGAGATAAACTTACATCACCTTGAAATGGAAGGAATTAAACTCTTCTAGGTTAAGTGAAAAACAGGGATAATTAGTAATTACAAAAGATCTCCCATGGCAAAACTGAATGATTATCATGATGCATCTCTCAAAGGCAAGCAAAGGTGGCCCTCTATCTAAAAACAGCCTTTTAAAGGTCATGTTATTTAATAGTGATGCCAAATTTTTGCATTATGCTTATAAGGGTTATGCTTAGTTGGCAAGTTTTTCATGCCTTTGGTATTGAAACATGACTGGAACAGAACTCACAGAGAAGTCATTCAGTATGACAACTTTGTTATTTTTCCTGCTTTTTTAGGGATTTTGCTGAGGTTTATCCTTAATCTGAACCTAGGAACAACTAAAACTATTCTCTTGTCCTAACAAAATACTACTCTACACTTTCTAGAATAGAATTTTCTTAAACCTTAAATTGTAAATTTTTTGCAGAGAACTAGAGGTAGTTTTAACTGCTGCTTTCATCTGTATTGTTTGATGATACCAGCAGTGTATTAGGTGTTTCCCAACATACAAAAGACATTAGATTATTTCTTTTATGCAACTTATTGAATCTGATAAGAAACCATCTAAAGACTGATTAATAATAACACTGGTTCCCTAGGTTAACATAATTCCCTAGGTTCCATAAGTTCCCTATACAGCATAGTTTTAGAAATTTGGCATGAAAAAGGCACGATTGTGTATTTTAATTTTGAGCTTCTCTCTCCCTTCCCCTATACTTAAGCATCAAATAATTAAGAGATATGAAAGCAAGCGGGGCAACAAAGAGCTTTGCTAATAACTTTGGACCTATATTCATACTGATCAAAAGAGAGAGTCTTCAAAGTTTTAGTGTAAATAGTGAAAATGAGTAAGAGTTATTAGACAAGGGTTTGACTCTTGAGCATCGGTTCTTCAGTTTCAAGCCAAGCAGTAACTTTTATTCTCACTTTTTTTGGGCTCAATAAACATTTTATATTGAAGTATATGTGCATGTCCTTCTTTCTTCTCAGGTAACCTGTTCTGGAGGGTTCTTTCCCAGCATGTAACTGTTAAAAATTATATGTTCTCACAGAGGGTTTACTCTGCAGTCTGCTTAAACCTCAGATAATAGTATCTAGTTTACATTTTCTGAAAGTCCTAATCATTAAATTCCATATAAGCCAAGCACTGTCCAAATCATCTTGCATATTCTTTTTGAGATACAGGTAAATTCTTTCCAGTTTAACTAATATGCTTTTCTTCCTCCACCTATAGCTACTTTTGCACCCTGCAGCTATGAATGCACAGATGATTTAAAAACTGTTACTTCACAGTTTTCTGGTAAAATAGCAACATGAAATGAATGTTAGACAAAGACAGATTATGAAATGAATTTAAAAAAACAAAAAGAAATGTTCAATCTTTCTGTATGTTATACCTAGTGTGTCTGAAAATTCAACAAAGGCATCATTTAAAGATTTACTTTTTTTAAAAAACTCCTTAAAATCAAAGCTCCCTAAAAATATTTATTTGAAGGGAAATGTTTCTGCTACCACAAAGAGATCAAAGAATACACATGGTTGCACGTAGTGCAATTATACTAATGCTGTGCAGGGTCACTTACATATTTTAATACATGGAAAATCTTTTTGATGAAAGCAGTAATTCAGTTTTAACTTTAAGAATCTATCCCAAAGATTATATGAAATAATCCAACAGTATATAACTTTTTAATTCACATTTAGCTAAAGTCATTGATTTGCTGTAAGTAAAAGGAGATGACAACCATTGAAAGAGATTGAAGAAGGGCATAGGGAGCAAGGTGAGTAGTTTTTAACACAAAGAAATCCTCAGAGAAAACAAAAGTGTTTTAGTCTTCTGTTCTAAATAAATACTTTGACATTTACTCTGTGTTTTATGATAGTGAAACTGAAAATATTAATAAAATCTACTCATTTAGTATCAACCAAATTAGAAAACAAACCCTGTATGAGAATTTTTAAATCCATAGTTACTATTAATCTTTTATGGTTTAGTTCTTTTTTATTTGGTTTGTTTGTTGGTTTTACCTTGGAGCAGCACAGATCAATCAGGTTTGAAGTACTGAGACAAAAATAATTGAAGCACAATTCTCTGTCTAATATTAGACATAGTGAGTTGCTTTAGAAAATGTATTTTTTATATAATAACACTAGCCACAATTGTTCTGTTCTATGGTCTTTAATGCAGCAAATCTTTCATTTGATCTGAGTATGAGAGGATGAGTTTTTATTAATGCCACCTGTTTTCAATTGCAACTTAAAAGATACAATATCTTTTATATATGTTCTATTAAACCTATTCTGCAAAGGCATGAAGAATGCACTGGTGTCAGTGTGCTGCAGTTAAAGCTCAGCTGCGTCTGCTTTGCTGGAATCCATAACACAGGCCTAACATCACTCAAGAAAAATGAGCCCTTGTCCAAGAGGGAGGCACCAGAAAAAGAAGTTGGCTCTAATGATAACATTTGAAGTAAAAAAAAAAATAAAAATAGAATTCTAAAAAATTTGTAACTGAGATAATTAAAAGACATAGGACACACATTCAGAAGCGCTGTCAAACACTACTCTGTAACAGTTCCTCCAACCATTCTTATCATGACCCCTAGTGATCCAAGAAATGTGTAAGTGGCATGTCTTCTCAATTTTATCACTTTCTATTTGAGCAGAACTTTTCAGTTATAGCTGTCTGGGTTTTTTTGTTTGTTTGTTTGTTTGGGGGTAGGGTATTTTTTCTGGCTTTTGGGTTTGGGGGTTTTTTGGTTGTTTTTTTGTTTGATTGTTTTTGTTATTTTTGGTGGTTGTGGGTTTTTGTTTTGTTTTGTTTTTCCCTGCAGAGGGTCTTTTTTTTAAAAAAAATAATTTTGTTCTTAGGTGGTCTAGTGCTAAAGTTAATGGCAACTATTCCTTTCTATCATCATCAATGAATGATGATTTTACTTTTCTGTGGGCATATGCTTTCACAAAAAAAAAATATTTATTCAAGATGCTCTTAATTTTCACGTATTTAAGTCAGGTTAAAATTGCCCATATTCAATGAAATATGGTAAAATATTATTTCTGTTAGAAACACAAAATTTGAAAATTCATTTCAGTGGACAAAATTACCAACACAACTCTTTTGCTTTTCATGTTTCACATCTGTGAAACACTTCTGTGTCTGACAAAGAATGTGAGGCACATTTTGACAACTGTAAAGATTTGTGAGGCATCTTGAATTAAATGTGAGGGAGCTGAATAAGGTACAGGACATTCAAGTTTCCATTCAGCCCTGTCTGAGGGAATAGGTTTATAAGGAATTAAGTAGCTGTATTGGGTTTGGAACAAGGAAAGTGTGACAATGACTCGAGCCAGGCTGGTGTCAGTGCCCAACGATCATCTGTGTTGCTTCTCCTGTCCTGAGTACCCATTCTGATGGAATGAAGCCCACGACCTGGAGGGGTGGAGGAAGGCCATAAAATGGGAAAAAAATAGTATCTATCTGTGAAAGCACGGGACATAGTCAGATATCGGATCTGAGTATGATGCAAATGGTAGGGAAAAAGAGGTGAAGATTGTGTTGGGTCTGGCTGAGATGAAGTTAATTTCCCCACAACAGCTTTCACAGGGCTGTGCCTTGCACTGTTAGATAGAAGGGTGTTGATAACACACTAGTGCTTTGGCTACTGCTGAGCAGTGATGGCAGAGCATCAGCACTGTAACATTCCATCCACAGCCAAAGGCAAGTTTCTGGGAGAGGACACAACCAGGCCAGCTGACCCAAACTAACCAAAGGGACATTCCATACTATCAGCTCAAATACAAAGGTAAGGAAATGAGCAGGAAGAGGGGACATTTGTTGTTTCCAATGGCTGCCTGATAAGAAACCCTTGCATGTTGGAGATGCCCTGCTTCTCAGGAAGTGGCCAGACACCACTGCTGATGGGAAGTAGAGAATAAAGCTTGCTATTTCTTGCTTCCCTTTTGCCTGCACAAGCTTTTGCTTTGCTTTACCTTAATAAACTGCCTCATCCCAACCCATGAATTGTTTTCCATGTTATTCTCTCTCCCCTTTACTGCTGGGAAGGGGAGTGATGGAGCAGCTGCGTGGGCACCAGGTGTCCAGCCAAGGTCAACCGACCACAGTAGCTAACACACCTTATGCATTCTTGGAGTAAGAAATGGTACCATTATTTCTAGCAGGTATTGAGCTTAGATTAAACTGAATTTCTTTAATGAGCTTGCCTTTTCCTCTTACTTGTTTTTTAACATTAGTACCCATTCAGAAAACCTTCTAATACAACTACTGCCACTTCTCATATTTTAGAAAGATAACAGCATTTTACATTCCTTAACTCTGATATTTATTCTCTGAATAAATCAAGAACATTCACAACAATAAAAAGGCCAGTAACATCTGTGGTATCACAGAATTCATCATGGGCTTCAAAATCTTTGAAACTGACAAAATATTCAGTGGAGGGCCAACAAAAATCTCTTTGCTGCATCAGTTCTGCTATTAGAAGAATTCTGTTTTAAAGTGACTTTGTGATAACTGTAATGGCTGACTAGATATATAAAGGACAAAACTGCTGACCTGAAGACCAACTGCCTAAATGATCTCATCAGTTAGTTACAGAAACAAAAATTTATGTTTAAGTCCGGGTAGTGGGAAGAAAGACATACTCTTAAGCCTTTGTTGGTGATTTAATCAGCATATCTGAGATGCTTCACATCATTTGACACTTTAAGCCCCAACCCTTAAGGTGCTTGGATACAGTCTTTTCACCAAAATAGTGAACTGTTGTTCAATTAAGACGATGTTATACATTGGTAGCAAAATAACTACAGCAGTCATTATCATAGCTAAATGCAGATGACCGGATACAAGTGTTTATATGTTATTGAGCAGTATCATGATTTCTATTGCAAGTGTTCTAGCTCCAGAAATTGCACAAACATTGCATTGTATGAGAAGTTGTAGTAAACACATCAAAAATGCTTGAGTTACAAGCTTAACTATACAGAGGTTAACAAACACTTTAAATTGTTCCCCTTGTCATACTGATTGCAAAGATTTCTCAAAGGTATAAATGAAATTTCATGACAGATCAGCCAAGTTGATGAGTAGAAGACTGAATTATGAAAAGATGAATGGAGAAATTTATGTAAAATCTGAGGCTGAAGAACACATCTTCAGACCAAAATTCATGAATTTGTAAGCTGTCACTAGCTAAGGCAATTGTAGTTATGGTTCTTAAAACTGGATTCTCTCCTC